>JAVSCE010005001.1:0-54054 GCA_032199065.1 Smutsia gigantea | reverse complement strand
TGTTACTCTGTGTCTTTTGATTGGTGCATTCAGTCCATTTACATTTAGGGTGATTATTGATAGGTATGTACTTATTGCCATTGCTGGCTTTAGATTCGTGGTTACAAAGGGTTCAAGGGTTGCTTCTTTACTATCTAACAATGTAACTTAACTTTCTTGTTAAGTTATTGTAAACACAGTCTGATGTTTCTTTCTTTCTCTCCCTTCTTATTCCTCCTCCTCCATTCTTTCTATAATAGGTGTTTTATTCTTTGCCTTTAGTTGGCATTTGGATGGTCTGCTTTCTTTGCTATGATTTTATTTTCTCTGGTGACATCTTTTTAGCCTTAGGAGTGCTTCCATCTAGAGCAGTCCATTTAAGATCTCCTGTAGTGGTGGTTTATGAGAGGCAAACTCTCTCAACTTTCGTTTGTCTGGAAATTGTTTAATCCCTCCATCATATTTAAATGATAATCGTGCTGGATACAATATTCTTGGTTCGAGGCCCTTCTGTTTCATAACGTTAAATATATCATGCCATTCTCTTCTGGCCTCTAAGGTTTCTGTTGAGAAGTCTGATGATAGTCTGATGGGTTTTCCTTTGTAGGTGATCTTTTTCTCTCTCTAGCTGCCTTTAATACCCTGTCTTTATCTTTGATCTTTGCCATCCTAATTATTATGTGTCTTGGTGTTGTCTTCCTTGGGTCCCTTGTGTTGGGAGATCTATGAGCTTCGGTGGACTGCGAGACTACTTCCTTCCCCAGCGAGGGAAGTTTTCAGCAATTATTTCTTCAAAGACACTTTCTATCCCTTTTTCTCTCTCTTCTTCCTCTGGTACTCCTATAATGCGAATATTGTTCCATTTGGATTGGTCACACAGTTCTCTTAATATTCTTACATTCCTAGAAATCCTTTTATCTCTCTCTTCCTCAGCTGCTCTGTACTCCTGTTCTCTGTTTTCTATTCCATTAACAGTCTCTCACATCTCATCCATTCTGCTGTTAAGCCCGTCAATCGCTTGTCTGATTTCTGTATTTTCTTTCTTCAGTTCCCTCACTTCCTCCCTCAGCTCTTGCACATTTCTCTGTAGGTCCATCAGCATGGTTATGACTTTTATTCTAAATTCTTTTTCAGGGAGGCTGTGCATTTCCATCCCCTCAGACTCCCTCTCTGGGGTTGTCTGGTTGATTTTGGTCTGAACCATATTCCTCTGTCTTTTCATGACTGTATAATTTGGTCACTGATAGTTGCCACGTATGTCAGCTGGGCTCTTTAAGACTTTAAAAAGAGAAGAAAAAAAAAAAAAAGAAAGAGAAAAAAGAAAAAAAAGAAAGAAAAGAAAAAACAAAAACAAAACAAAGAACAAAACAAAACAAAAAAAACAAAAAAATGCCCACCGTACGTAGATTCTGTGGGAATGCTCTAGGTGGCGCTATTGCCCCACTATTCAACAGCTGTGACTGTGCCGCTCCGCAGGGCCCTTTATCGCTCTGGCAGGGGTGGGAACGAATAGGAGGCTGCTGATCTCAGTGAGAAGTGTTAAGTATGGCTACGCTTCCTCAGTCGCCAGCTAAGGCGTCTGAAACTCCCCAGGACTCCCAGCCTGCTGGGCTGAGTGTGCTGGGGCGATCCGGCTCCTCCGCTGGGCTCCTGTCTCTTTAAGACCGCTGAAGAAAGCACGCGCTTTTTTTTTTCCTTCCCGGGAGCCGGCTGCAAGCCCCTGGCGCGTTCCCCGCTCAGATCCTGCCCCTCTGTCTCTCCAATCTCCGCTGCACTGCGCAATGTGGGTCAGCGCTCCCCGCGCAGATCACCGGGGCTGGCTACTTCGCGGGGTGCACTTCCACTCCCTCCCGGCTCTGAATCCTCTCCTCCCGCCGGTGCGCTGGGGTGGGGGAGGGCTCGGGTCCCGCCGGGTCGCGGCTCCGTATCTTACCCGCCTCTTGGGGTGCCGAGTCCTCTCGGGTGTAGCTGCACGCTGTGCGCTTTCCTGTGTATTCTCGTCTCTCTTTTAGGAATAGATGTATTTTCGGTGTTTTCGTAGATAAATATAGTGTTGGGAGGAGATTTCTGCCGCCCTGCTCACACCGCCATCTTCCCGGAAGTCTGGACATGACATTTTTGCTACATCTCTGCAGTTCCATTTTTTGGTGAAAAAAATCTCCAAAAGATGCCTATGAAAAAAGGAAAAGAACAAGAAGTTATTAAATATATCCTTGCTGTTTTCATCCTTTTTAGATTTTTTTAGTAAGAATTTAAAATCTGCCCCTTTAGTGACAATTCCATTTAAAAAAAAATAGACTATGTATTAGAGCAGTTTTAGGGTTGCAGTCAAATTGAGCAGAAGATATAGCAATTTCCCACCTGCCCTGTGCCCCCACATGCACAGCCTCCCTTGTCAGCATTTGAGGGAGAGTGGTGTGCTTGCGACAGCTCATGACCTGTGCTGGTACATCATTATCGCCCACAGTCTGCACAGTCCACAGCTGACGGTAGGATTCACTCATCATTGACAGTGATGAGTAGGTTTGGACAAGTTTATAAACTTACAAAAATTCATGAATTTATATATATCCATATTTCTATGGTGGTGTTTTTTGAAGGCTTAATAGAATCTAACCTATTAGTAGAGTCATCATAAAATATCCTGTTCAATCTTTAGACTATTGGTGAAGGGTTATGGCCTAGTTAACATATCCTGTTGATTTATATTCCATGCAAAATATTTATTTTTAAAATTTAAATACAGTATATCAATAAACATATGCGTAAATGTTAGTATAAAGAAATATTTTTTGAATCACACTGAAACTGTGAAAGTTTTTAATACTGTCAGACTTGTGTTGCCTCAATTTACAAATCATAAGTTGAATGTCTAATTTGATTTTTTGATACCAAAAGGCTTAGGATATTAAATTCCAAAGGTTTTTAAGAAGATCAAATGAGCTTATAGGCCTGAAAGTCTTTCACAAACTGTAAAGCACAATTATTTCTATTAAGGGTCATGCCTCTGTGTATGGATCTTACTACTGTATGGCTGTTAGGATATGAGATTGAGACCCTTCTCCCCTCACACTGGCATGCAGGGCTTCCCAAATACATGGATTTCTTTCTTTCCCTTTCACTTGACTGGAAATTTGCTTGTCCGGCTAATTCTTAAGACTGAAGTGAGATGCTTCTTGTTTTCATTCCACTTTGAAGAAATTTTGCGTCCTTTAAAAGGGTGTTTGTTTGCATATCTGTCCATGACTTAATGTCTTCACTCCACTGAAGGGTAAGTGGCATTGGGTCTATGGGTGGTTATTGTTAACTTTCTCCATGATGAAATAGAGCCATCCCAGTCAATCTTTTGGGTTGTTACAATCAGCTATATTATATATATATATAAAAGACAATTTTCTTTTAAGGTTACTGTTTGTAATCCTATGTTACTATCTGGTATGTATATTGTGTAGACCAAGGTTATAATCAAAATAAATAACATTGTAGCAATATTGCTACCAAGCACCATTTTAGACCTATTAAATACAAGCATTCTTATAGATGCATATTTATTTACACATGTCAGGGAATTGGCTAGGCTTGTACTAAATGAGCATTATTGTATCCAGATCAGTAGGAACTAGGCTTATTGGTACTTTCACTTCATTTTAATCCCTGTCCTCCTAGGTGGTAGGCACATCTGAAAGCATTTATGTAAAAGAAGGTATTTTATTATTTAATAATAATGAAGAGTAATATAAGAGCTCTTTTTAAAAAAAAAGCTCTAATTAACATACTGTACAATACACCACTTAAAAGTATACAGTGGTTTGTTAATATATTCACAGAGTTATGTCATCATTACCACAATCAATATTAGGACATTTTCATTACCCTAAAAGGCAATCTCATTAACCACTGGGAGTCATTTTTCTTTGCCCCCAAGCCTCTAGCACTAGACAAACATTCATTTATTTTCTGTGCCTCTGTATTTGCCTATACTTTATAAAATTCAGATAAATGAAATCATTTATATTGAATGATTGGTCTTTTGTAAATGGCTTCTTTCCTTTAGCATAGTAGCAAGGTTCATCCATGTAGTATATATCAGTACATCATTTTTATGGCTGAATAAGAATTCCATTATATAGATGTATTCTACATTGTGTTTCCCCATCTGTAGGTAAACATTTGGGTTGTTTTCATTTTTTGAGTATTATGAATAATACTGAAGGTGAATATTCATATACAGGTTTTTTATATGGACATGTTTTCATTTCTCTTGAGTATGTACCTAGCATTAGAATTCCTGGGTCATAAGTAATTCTGTGTTTCACATTTTGTAGATCTGCCAAGGTATTTTCCAGAGTCTGAACCACTATATATTTCCCCAGCAATTTATGAGCATACCAATTTCTCCACCACCTCACCAACACTTGTTGTTGTCTTTTGTGGTAATAGGCATCCTATTAGATATGAAATGGTATTTCATTGTAGTTTCAATTTACATTTCCCTAATACCTAATAATTTTGATTATCTTTCCATGTGCTTTTTTGTCATTTGTATTTCTTCTTTGGAGAAATGCCTATTCCTGCCCTTTGCCTACTTTTTAGTTGGGTTATTTATCTCTGTATTATTAAGTTGTAAGAATTCTCTATATATACTAGATTCAAGTCTCTTATCAGATATATGTTCTGCACATATTTTCTCCCCTTCTAGGTGTTGTCTTTTCACTTTAATAATGGTACCTTTGGAGTAAAAATATCTTTGTTTCAGCTTTACAACAGTGATTCAGTAGTTATCTACATTAATAAGTGGTCACCCCAGTGTAGTTACCATATGTCAACATACAAAGACATTACAATATTGACTATATTCCCTATGCTGTACTTTCATAGTGACTAATTTTATGTTATATAAGAGATTTTGTGCCTCTTACATGTTTCACATGTTTCACTTACCTTACCCCATGGCAACCACCAGTCTCTTCTCTGTGTCTTTTAGTCTATTTCTGTTTCATTCATTTGTTTTGTTTTTTAAAGTACACATAGAAGAGAAATCAAAAGTTATTTGTCTTTCTCTGCCTGGCTTACTTCACCTAGCATAATACCTGTAGGTTAGTCCGTTTTTGCTGCAAAAGGCAAAATTGTATTCTTTTTTATTGTTGAGGAATATTCCATTGTATATATGTATTATATCTTATTTATTCATCTATTGATGAACACTTTGGTTGCTCCCATACCTTAGCTGTTGTAAATAATGCAGCAATAAACATAAGAGTACATGTATCTTTTCCAGTCAGTGATTTTGTTTTCTTTGGGTATATTCCCAGAAGTGGAATTACTGGGTCCTGTGGTATTTCTGTTTTTAGTTTTTTGAGAAACCTCCATACTGCTTTCTGCAGGGCTACACCAATTTACATTTCCACCAACAGTGTAGGAGGGTTCCCATTTCTCTATATCCTTTCCAACACTTGTTATTACTTGTCTTTTGGATAGTGGCCATTCTGACTGGTGTGAGGTGATATCTCATTGTAGTTTTGATTTCCATTTACCAGATGGTTAGTGATGTTGAGCGTCTTTTCATGTGCTTGTTGGCCATCTGTATGTCTTCTTAGGAAAAATATCTGTTAAGGTCCTCTGTCCATTTTTTAATTGGTTTATTTTGGATTTTTTTAGTGTTAAATTATATGAGTTCTTTATATATTTGGATATTAGACCCTTATCAGATATATAATTTGCAAATATATTCTACCATACAATAGGCTGCCTTTTTATTTTGTTGATGGTTTCCTTTGCTGTGCAGAAGCTTTTAGTTTGATGTTTATTTTTAATTTTTTTTCCCCTTGCCTAGGGAGATGTATCCAGAAAAATAATTACTAATGCTGATATTAAGAGTTTACTGCCCATGTTTTCTTCTAGGAGTTTTATGCTTTCAGGTCTTATATTTAGATCTCTAATCCATTTTGAGTTTATTTTTCCATATGGAGTAAGACAGTAATCCAATTTCATTCTTTTGCATGTAGCTGTCCAGTTTTCCAAATGCCATTTATTGAAGACCTTTTCCCATTGTATGTTCTTGATTCCTTTGTCTTATATAAAAGTTGACCATATAAAACATGGGCCTATATCTGGGCTGTCTGTTCTATTTCATTGATCTATGTATCTATACTATTCCCAGTACCATACTGTTTTAATTACTGTAACTTTGTATTATAGCTTTGAAATCAGGGAGTGTGATATCCCCAGTTTTGTTATTTCTCAAGATTGCTTTTGCTAGTCAGGGTTTTTTGTGGTTACATACATTTTATGATTATTTACTTTAGTTCTGTGAAAAATGCCATTGGTATTTTGATAAGGATTACATTGAATCTGTAGATTGCTTTGGGCAATATGGCCATTTTGACAATATTAATTCCTTCTATCCATAAGCATAGAATATCTTTCCACTTATTTACGTCTTCTTCAGTTTCCTTCATTAATGTCTGTAGTTTTCAGAGTACAAGTCTTTAACTTCCTTGGTTAAATTTATTACTAAGTATTTTATTTTATTTTTTTGCTATTGTAAATGGAATTGTTTTCTTGATTTCTCTTTCTGCTAGTTTGTTATTAGTATATAGAAATGCAGCAGATTTCTGTATATTGATTTTGTATCCTGCAATTCCCCTGAATTCATTCATTAGTATTCTAATAGTTTTTGGGTGGAGTCTTTGGGGTTTTCTATATATGGTATCATGTCATCTGCAAGTAGTGACAGTTTAACTTCTTCCTTTCCAATTTAGATACATATATTTCTTGTTCTTCTCTGATCCTGTGGCTAGGACTTCTATGTTGAATAACAGTGGTGAGAGTGGGCATCCTTGTCTTTTTCCTGATCTTAGAGGAAAAGCTTTCAGCTTTTCACCATGGAGTGTGATGTTTCCTGGGGTTTTTTCACTATGGCCTTTATTATGTTGAGGTATATTCCTCTATACCCACTTTATTCAGAGTTTTTAGCGTGACTGAATGTTGACCTTTGTTCAATGATTTTTCAGCATCTATTGAGATGATCATATGGTTTTCATCCTTTTTGTTAATGTGTTGTATCACACTGATTGGTTTGTGGGTATTGAGCCATCCTTTCATCCCTGGAATAAATCCCACTTGGTCATAGTAAATGTTCCTTTTGATGTATTTATTAAGGCAGTTTGTTCATGGGGGATATTGGTCTATAATTTTTGTGGTGCCTTTGTCTAGTTTTCATACTAGGGTAATGCTGGCCTCATAGATTAAGTTTGGCAGTAATCCTCTTCTATTTTTAAAAATACTTTAAGAGGGAATGGTATTAGCTCTTTAAATGTTTGGTATAATTCACCTGTGAAGTCATAAAATGTTTTATGTTTTTATGACATCCATTTTATCTATTTTTTTTCTTTTGTCACTTGCTTTTGGTGTCATATCTAAGAAGCCATTGCCTAAACCAAAATTATAAAGTTTTACTCCTATGTTTTCTCTACATGTTTTTTGGTTTTAGCTCTTACACTTAGGTCCATGATCCATTTTGAATTAATTTTTGTGGATGGGGTAAGGAAGGTCTGAATTCATTGTCTTGCCTGTGGGATATCCAGTGGTCCCATGGTATTTGTTGGAAACATTTTTCTTTCCCTATTGAATTTTCTTAGCACTCTTGTTGAAAATTAGTTGACCATAAATAAAGGTCATTGCTTTTCCATCTATTTATCTGTCCATTCTTATGCCACTGTTGATCTGTATGTCTATATTTATGCCAGTGCCACCCTATATTGATTACTATAGCTTTATAATAAGTTTTGAAAGGAGAAAGTATGAGTCCTCCAACTTTGTTCTTTTTTCTATATTTTGTTGTCTGTTATAGGTGCTTTGCATTTCCTTATGAATTTTAGAATCAACTTTTGTCAGTTTCTGCCAAAAGGCTGGATGAGTTTTCAGGAGGGATTTTGTTGAATCTTTAGATCATTTTGGAGGGCATTGCTGTTTTAACAGTATTGTCTTCTGATGTATGAATATGAGGTGTCTTTCTGTTTGTTTAAGAATTCTTTAATTTCCACAGTGTTTTGTAGTTTTCAGAATACAAATTTTGTACTTCATTAAGTTTATTCCAAAGTATTTTAATATTTGATGCTACAATATTGGTGAGGTACAGAAATACAATTGATTTTTTTAATATCTTGTATTCTGCAAACTTGTTGAACTCATTTATTAATCTTACCTAGCATTTTAGAGGATCCTTAGGATATACAAGATTATTTCATCTTCAAATAGAGAGTTTTACTTCTTTCCAATGTGAATGTATTTTTTTTTTCTTGCCTAATTTCCCTGACTCGGACCTCCAGTACAATGTTGAATAGAAGCAGCAAGAGCAGACATCTTTATCCTTTCTGGACTGAAGGGAGAAAATATTCACCATTAAGTATGTTAGTCATAGGATTTTTATAGATGCTGTTTATCAGATGGAAGAAGATCTGTTGTATTCCCAGTTTGTTGAGTGTTTTTATTGTGAAAGTGTATTGGATTTTGTGACAAATGCCTTTTTGTTGTGTATTCAGATTCTCATGTGGTTTTTGTCCTTTGTTCTGTTGATGTGGTTGTATTACATTAATTGATATTCAGATGTCATATCAACCTAGCATCCCTGAAATAAATCCTACTTATTCATGGTATATAATTGCTTTAGTATGTTTGTAGATTCATATTGCTCATTTTTTGCTGAGCACTTTTGCATCTCTCTTTATAGGAGATATGGGTCTGTAGTTTTGTTTTCTTGAAGTGTCTTTAATTTTAATATTAGATTAACATAGCCCACATGACATAAGATGCCTTCATGCTGGACCTGCACACTCTAGTGGGGCAGCCATCACCCCAGACACTTCCTGGAGTGCCTTATCCTGGACCTCTTCTGAGGGCATGCATGGCAGCTTGCCCTTCTCAGAGCCTCCATTTGGATATACCATAGGTCACCCACATCCTGTGCTTCCACCTAGTATGTATAGATCTCCTCCACTGATGTCCCTCCTGGATACACTAGGGCTCTCAGCAGGAGCCCCTCTCTCCACCCAGACCCACTCCCTGGCCTCCAGTTTTCCCTCATGGCACACTTCAAGGCACTCTCACTCATTAATTTTTCATTCTCTTTCCTCCTGTTTTATCCTCTCAATATCTTTTCAATTTCTTGGCCCAATCAGAGTTACTGTAATTCCCTGGGTGTAAGGCATTAATCCTTCTAGGGCTTTTTTCTTTTTTAAGTTAAATTTTCCACAGAAGGTTTTATTTTTTTCTGTATTGGTTCTAAGAGTTTTGCAGATGCACAGACTAAATAAAACTAAATGTCTTATTGTAAAAAAATGTTTTTAATGCTGTAATGAGAAAGCATTTAAATGACATTAGAGAAAATTATTTGTTATGTTAACATATTGCTTCTATTCTTATGCAAAATGTAAAGATTGTAACTCTGGCTTTAGAAGTTAAGAATAGCTTCACATTTCTAAATAAAGGAACAATATTAAAATTGACAAGTATGGTGAGAATCACTGATACATAAAATAAACATTTGGGCTTAAGTTATACCATCATTCATATACAGTTGAGGAAAGTGGATGGGAATCTTAATGATTTCTTTTTGCCTGTAATAAATGTGAACTAAAGAACAAATATCTTAATAAATGTAGAGTACCTACTGATTATAAGATTCTTTTCTGATATAACTCATGTAAATATGAGTATGTGATTTCAGAACCTTTGAATCCAAAATCACAGACAAATTTAACATAGAGCAAATAAGAATGTGAAAATATACCATTCATAGTCTGACAAGCCTCATACCAAACAATGAAAAATTATAAAATGATAGTTGTTAACAAATAAGGTAATACTTGGGAATTTACTATATTCTGGGCAGTGTTTTAAGTTCCTCCAAGGCATTTCATTTATTTAAGAATTCTATGAAATATATAAAACTATTTTATAGTAGAATAATTGGGTCAAATAGATTTTAAATATTCTAATCTTAGTTCATATAAGAAAAAATGAAATTTTGAAGTGAAATAGAGGATTAATTTTTCTTATGTTCAGGAAGTGCTTTGCACTTTGATGAAATGACTGAGTCTGAATTTCTGCAGGGTCATATTTAGGTGTAAGTGTTTATTATTTATTACCCTTGTACAATGAGCTGGGAAGTGTTCCCTATTCTGTTACTTTTGGGAAGAATTTGTAAAGGGTTGATATGAATTCCTTTTTAAACATGTGGTAAAATTACCAATGAAGCCATCAAGGCTTTGTGAGAAGTTTTTAAATTACTGACTCAATTTATATTCAAGTTTTCTATTTCTACCTGTCAGTTTTGGTAGTTTGTGTCTTTCTAGGAATTGTTTCTTTTATTTTATTTTTCTGATTTGTTGGCATCTACTTGTTCATATCATTACCTTAAAGGATTCCACATGACCCTTCTGATTTCTGTAAGGTTGGTAGTGAGTCCTTACCTCCTTCATTCCTGATTGGTGCCATTTGAGTCTTCTCTCATTTTTTCATGGTTAGTCTAAATAATTATCAATTTTGTTGACCTTTCCAAGGGACCATCTTTTGGTTTTGTTGATTTTGTATTATTTTTCAATTCTGTGTCTCATTTTATTTCTGCTGAATCTTTTATCATTTTTTCCTTCTGCTCAAGTTTAGTTTGCTCCTATTTTTCTGTTTTTTCAATATGGAAGCTGAGGTTGACTTGTGATCTTTCTTCCTTTTTAATATGGGCATCCACAACTATAAATATTACTCAGAACACTGCTTTATCGGTATCTTGTAAGTTTTGCTATGTTGTGTTTTCCATTTCATTCATTTCAAAATAGTTTCTAACTTTTCTTGTAATTTCTTTATTGACCCATTGGTTATTTAGGAGTGTGTTTTTTAATTTCCATTTGTGAATTTCTCAAATTTCCTTGTACTGATTTCTAATTTTCATTGTGGTCAAAGAAGATAGTTTGTGTAATGTCAGTCTTTTATAATTTATTGACCATGTGGTCTGTTCTGGAGAACATATGTGTGCATTTGTAGAGAGTATATGTATTCTGTTATGAAAGCTTTTTACAGTTTTTTCCTCTAATATAATTATAACTTTAAGTGCTTGATCTTTTGATAAAGCTTGCTAGGATTAGTAGTTCTGCAAGAGTAAAGGGTTTAATGTAAATTGACATAGTATGTAAATACAGTGTTTTATGGGGCCTCTTATAGTCTGGTCATTGGACACCTGTTGTTCAGATAGCATTCTAAAAACCAGTCTAATAAGGGAAGTATGTAAGGCCCATCTTCATTTGGATAACCTGCTCATTATGTTAACTTTACACAGTGAATTGTAGTCATTACATACAGTGCCTCTTTGCTGAGAGAAGGCATACATTTATACAGTAGAATGATTTAGAGGTACCCAAAGGAGAGTGAACAAACAAGTTGTTTCTTTTTGAATTGACTATAATGTCAGTGTGTGTATACTATCAAAATATCAAGAATTATCTGTGACTTTCAGTGTTGAAACGATGAAGACAGATGTTGCATATTTTCTCAAGAGTGGAGGAAGGATTGATCTCTCCCTAGCTCTCTGTTTCTGTTAGTGACATGCCAAAGGGAAGCATATTGTTGGCCAAGGGGTCTAACAGTTCTTGGCATCATTCCGCTAATGAGCAACAAACACTGTCATTAGTCTGCATCCCATCTTGTATAATTGGGGTCAGCAACAGCTTTATCAAAGCAACCTGGGTTAAATACACTCTTATATGATTAACACATTGTAATATTCAAATTTGCAGTGTATAAAGGCAAACCAGAACATTATTGAAAACTAGAAATTTTTAAAAAACAGCAGTAAGACAAAACATTGTCTAAATTATGGGTTGCAGTAAATACTTATAGTTTATAAACCTTTCCATACACTGTCTAGGAAGATTTCCTGTATTCTGACTGCAAAAATAAGACTGAATTCTTTGAATGTCACTGAAGGCAAATCCTAGAAATCCTGTGCTGTTTTCTGGGCCTTTCTTTTGCTCCCTAAGGGAGAGAATATCATGTCTATCAGGTCAAGATTTGTATTTTTGCCATACCAGCATAAACCTAACACCTATCATTTATATTCAACCAGTGTATAGTATGTGACTTATTTACTACATTATCTTTTCCGTAAGAGAGAGGAATAATAGTAAGAATGTGTTTCATATCTATACTTGAATAATTGCCATGCCCTTACCTAGTTGGTTCATTCAGGTCCCCAATTCAGTATTTCTTTATTTAGCATTTTGATGGAATTAAAAAAAATGATTTCTAATATGAAGCTCATTCAGCTTATTAAAGAAAACATTTTTATTGAACAACTAGATTTTTAGTTATCATTTAGAAGACCAAACCTCTGTTTTCTTTTAATAACTTCCAGTATCAGGAATTCTAGCTGTTTTATAAAACAAACAAACAAAAAAGAATTTATGTGGAGCTGTGAGCAGCTTAGAGTTATCTACCCAGGAGGTATTCATTAAATGCCTGTTGACTGATAGAAAATTGTTTTGGTAAAGCCAATCACAGGATGTATGAAGAGTACAGAATGCACTGTTTGCCTGATGCAAGTATTCATGAACTCACTATACTGATACATAACTAACAACGGACACTCTCACAAAGTCTGTGGCCCTCATATTTCTGGAAAAATGACAAGATGTATGTTTGCACTGAAATTCGCTGAGAATGTGTCTATAGTTTTAGGGTTGCCTCTAAAAGATTGTGCCACCATGGGCTTGCACTTCCTCTCTAGTTGAACACTCAAACATCTGTGGTGGCTCCAGAACCACTTCAGCTTCCTAGCTGTCTGTCTGAACATACTTGGAAAGTAAACAAGCTGCTGTTGGCTTTTTTTTCCTTAACAACAAGAAATGTATGTGGTTCCCCAGACAGCAGGAGCAACATGTTTACACCTGTCCTAGTACTGCTCTCCCTTGTAGGAATAACGGGTTCTTCTCCCTAAAGGGCACATCCAAAATCTCCTCAGTTTGTGCAGTCAGCTCCACACATACAGGCTCTTCCCCTAAGTTAGGAATTGTTGCCTTGGAATTCTGGAACTCTGTAACTTGTGGAGTGAATTGCATGGCTAATAGACTAATACCACTGTTGCACCCTATTGACAATAGGGGAAAGGGAGAAGGAATATGATTTAACCTGCTTGAATATATACATGACACACTGAGCAAGAAAAATATGCATAGCTATTAGAGTTCTCATTTCTGCAAATGGTTTACCAATTCCATGATGTTTGCTGTAACATAGCCAAAGTTTGTTATCTGGTGTTTTGAATTACACACAGTGTTGCTCGCAGAGCATGGTGGGCAGGGAAGGCAAAACCAAACCTAAGTAACTAATTCCAGTGAGGATAAGCTGTTACCCTGTCCTGACAGAAACAGTGCAGTGTAGTTAACTGGCTACTCTGCAGCAGGCTGAGCTCTCCTGAGTGACTGGCATGATGCACACTCAGTATGTCCTAGACAGGTTTTGGTGGTGAGAGGCATTTGTGTTGCCTTTGTCACCTTGATCACTTCGTTGTGACCCCAATGAACAAGCTCTCAGTTACTGTGGAAAGTCAATAAGCATTTTCAGGGTGATTTATCATGTCTTCATGGTTTTTTGAGAGTTTTCTATTATCCAGCAAGCATTAAGATTGGATACAATATTCTCTTCCATTCTTTTGTTTAAGGCATCAATCCACATACTTTTTCCCCAACCATCTTGTTGCCAGTCTTCCTCCTTCTAAATTTCTGATCATCCATCTAAACTTTTGTTCTTCATGCATATGTTTAGGTCATTCTGCTTGTTCTTTTTGCTCCTTGGTTTGGTGGACCATGAGATGTACCCTTAAAGAGTAGTTCCAACCATCCAGCTAAGCAGTTAGAGCTGACCGTGAGTTACTGTAATACAGACCTCATGGCATTTCTCCTGGGTAAATTGGACCTACAATGCACTAATGAAGCTCTGCTCATCTGCCAGGGCCTTTTCTGAGGGGAGCTATAAAGCTATGACAGTATTTTCCCAACCAATACCCCTTATCATATCATATCAATCCATCTGGAAACCAGGCTTGACATTTTTCTCTTCATATTACTTGCATACAGACTTTCCCATGAAGCCATAAGTGTGGGTTGAGAAGAATGGCAGGTGTGGCAGTATAGGTAAAGTAAAGCAAGAGTATAAGCTTCCTATTTGTGAAACTTAAGAGTTTCAGATGTTATTCATACCCGCATGTGCTACATATACAAATTTCAGTTGAGGACACATTATTCCTGGACATGTCCATCTTTGTAGCCAGTTGATTTAGACAATGCCCAGTTCATGATAGGTCCCATGGCCACCTAGTATCCCATGGTCAAGGTTTTAGTTTTCTAATAGGGTCAGGTGTTCAGTCTCCACTAGGAGCCAGTAGCAAGCCAAGATTTGTTTATCAAAAGAAGAAATAGTTATTTGCTGAATAGCATATGGTTTGACCCCTAAACTTAGATCCTTCACTATTCTCATGTGGCTCTGAGTATCTCAGTCAGCCATAGATAGGTATTTCCATTAGTCACAAGGGCCAAGGGCAGAGTTGGCATTGTATGCTGAACAATATGGATAGCTTTTTCTTGGCCCCACATGATACTGGCAGCTTTATAGGTCACTCAACAAAACAGATTGTGGAGTAGTACATGAAGAAGTGGCATGTGTTGTCTATAAAATCTAATGAGATCTACTAAGCATTTGTGCTTCTTTTTTGGTGGTAGTGGATGAAAAGTGCAACAGAATTTTTTCACTTTTGAAGAAATATCTCATCATGCCCCAGATCATTGTACCAACAGAAATTTTACTTAGGGAGGAGGCTCCTGAATTTTTCTAGTATTTATCATCTACCTTCTTGTACCAGCTTGATCTAACCAGGGTATCCTAGGTAACTGCTACCTCCTATTAACAAATCCTATCAGTATGGTGTCGTCTTGTCCTGTGGAATGGTAAGATGATTAAGGTTCCTACAGATTGAATTATGGTTCAGGAACCAGAGTGGACATAGCATAATGCGGCATGGTGAAAGTATCCTTCTGCCCTGCCAGGTAAATGCAAGTAGCTTCTTGTTTTCTCTGCCAATCCAGAACTACAGCATAACAGTAGTGTTAGATGTTGACTGCTCCTAAAAGCATATATTACTAATAATTAGAAGCTCAAATACAACAATGGGTTTTCCCTCTTTTTTTTGGTTTAGATGAATGTATAATCTGTTTTTCAGTAATACCTGTGATTGCAGTATTTTTTTTTCTAAAACTTCAAATCATGAAAATTGTCCAAGACCCAGCTCATGAAGGAATCTACATTTTCATTATTAATGAGAAAAATATAAAGTATATTTGATAAATTATATGCCAACTGTATATACATTATTTGTGCATACAGATATGAATACTGACAAATTGATAATACAGTGGGTATAGGAAGATTATATTTGTCTTATAAGAGTACTAACTCAATTATATTGGAAATCAGTATGGTAGTATGTAGCAAATGTAAGAAGTTTCATATTCAGTTTAGTTATCCTGCCTGCAAATTTATTTCAAGTATGTTATTTAGCAGAAACAAAAATTGTGTGCATAAAACATGTTTTGTAATGCACTCCCTCTTTCCTCCCCAAGAAACATTTTACACTTTTAGAGTTTCATAAAGTATAGAAGATCATAACGTGGCATGAGAAAATGTTTGATATAAAATATGCAAAAAAAAACAGAGTACAAATATCATAGACAAGTCAAAAACTCCAGAGACCAAGAGGTCTCTGAAATAAAAGGGCTTATTGAGCCTCTACAGATGCAGCCAGAAAAAGGACTGGGACAGGAATCCTGGGACAGGAAGTTCCTGCTTCATCAGCATTAAGGCCAGCTAATAAAAACTTGTCCACCAGACTCAAGAAACAGGAACATTTATAAAGCTCTCAAGGAAAGAAAGTTCTTTAAATTCACATTGGCTGCAGAAAAGGAAGGTGGGCTAACGCAGAGTGGGGAAGTCCAGGGATTGGTGGTTAGTCCATAAGAAGACTGTGGATTGGCTGTTGATGGTGGTCGGGCACTGTTCATACACAAGGGGGATGCGGTGGTTCTGGGGATCTTCTAGATGATTGTTGGATTGCTTCATCCAAGAACGTGGAGCTTCTGTTCAACTGTAGCCTGTGGACATTGACCAATTAATTACCTTCCCATGTCTCTCTGTCTCCCATTCTTCTGCCCTTATGTTATTTAACTTTAGGACATTTCAGAATTTTTATCATCATGTGTATTTGCAGATGTCTTAACATATAAACTTGTTGACAGAATCTAGGAAATTGCAAATGAAAACTATGTAAGAAGGTTATATTTATGTTTGTATTTTTTTTGTAATATTTACACTTTTCTGTTTCTTCTCTGTAGTATATTTCTCTTTAGAGAAAATGCATCTTCTACTTTCTAAGCATTTCTGAAGAGTCCTTGAATGGGACTTTGGTCATTTTCTCCTGTAGGAGGGTTTGGAGACTGGGTGGTTGGGGTTGTTCAGTTAAGGAAGTTCTGCTGGTTGAAGCCCAAACTATTCTGTTGTTCATCTTACCCTATCTGCACACTAATGCCTAAGGTGTTGATCAGTCTGCTGATGATTGTTGTTAAATTGTTTTTTCTTTGTTTTTCCCCCAAGAACTTAAAATAAAAAAGTTCTGAAGATTAACAGTAAACATACCTTACAAAGCCAGCTCTGCCTCCACCCCACCCCACACCCTCTCTTGTCCATCTTTAGAGCATAACATGAAGGAGTTCTTAGGGTGATTTGGCTGCAAGCCTCAGCTGTTATCTCATCTGAGGGGTTTTGCTGGAGGCTGGAGTTTCCCGACAGCCCTGACCAGGAGAGGTGGAATGCAGTGCTGACGCCACAGCCGCTCCTGGGAATGTTTTGCATTCCTCTTCCTGGCAGTGGTCAGGTGGCTTCCAGCAAGAATGAAGGACAACAGCTTTCAAAAAAGAAAAAAAAGAGAGGAGGAAAATAACAGTTTATAATCAAACTATTGTGGGGGAGGCACTTTTATTCTGAGCCAAAATTGAAATTAGAAGCAGATGTCTAGCATTCTGACGCTGCACGAATGTTCAGTGCATTTATTAATGACCATAGTAGCTGAGCTGTTTGGCTTTCTACTGAATTAAACTTTGAAACTCTCTTTAAGAATTATGGACACACAACTTCTTGTAGCTGACATTTAAACTCTGAAAGGAGCTTTCTGAGTATATAGCAAGGAAAAAGGGCACACTGATGCCTGGGTGTCATAGCTGAGGCACAGGCTGCTTTAAGGCCTGTTAATCTTCTAGAAAGTCACTGCTAAAATACTAAAAATCTCTGTAACCTGTTAATACATTTTGTGCTAATCAAGTAACTTCAAGCCATTTATTGAGGGAAGAGGTTAATGTAGACTACAGAAGGTTTTTGCCTCAAAATATTTATATTTCAATTCTATTTCTGTATATTACATTACTGGCCAAGCCAGATATCAAAAACAAAACTTAGCAGACTCTTAATATAATAAACATAGGTTTTGCCAAGTCATGCACTCTGCAATAATGTATGCAACAGAAAATTAGAGTAATTGAGTTAAATTTTAAACTTAATCTGTGTTTTTCTGTCTTCTAACCACTGAAGTGCCTTTTTTCAATTCATTACACTGGTTTAGCAAATCACAATTTATGTGTCTGTTTAAAATAAAATATTTTATTCTTTTTTTAACGCATACCTTTCAGGAGATTTTCACTTATTTTGATGTAACAGCAGTTACATTAACAACAGTTCTCCGGTTTGTGTGAAATGTGTTGAGTACTTCCTGTTACACACTGAAATGGAAAGTTGGCTCCTGTTGTAGGTCATAGTGCTGGTAAGGAGTTTCCAGAACTGTGCAGAAGTGCTGACTCATAGCATACAGTGGACTGACCCAGCTTCGGAGGGCTTGAGGGGGTTTTCAGAGCTCTTGGCTGAAGCAAGCAAAATAAGCCGCTGTAATGTACTATTTTATTTTTAGATGCAGGAATTGGGGTAGAGGAGAGACTATTGCTTGGAATAAGATCCTTGTTAATAGCTTTAAATGACTAAAAGTTCTAGGGTTAGGTGTTTGTCTACAAGTTTGTTTTTCTACACTCTTACTAGAATTGGGAAAACAGGTTGTTTTTGCTGTAGGCACCTACTGTGGTTCTCTTCTGCCTCTTGCGCCACAGGTGAACCCTGTGGCCCCTCAGACTGGGATGGACTATAACATGTCAATCACAGTGGTGCTTACACTTAGGGGACTGGTCCAGAGAAACGTCTTTGGAATTGTACTTTTTATAGCTGTGATTAAAAGTCCCTGAATCAAATACGAAAACTTTACTAAAAAGTTTAAGTATTAGCCAGCAGGAGTTAAGAGAAAAACTGGGATTTGTTGCCTTTAATGTGCCTGGCTCTGTCCTTGATATTTTGCATTTGTTAAATTGTTTCAATCTGAAGTTTTTGTTTGAGATTTCTTTTTTACTCATTTGGTATGGAAATAACTGCTAGATCTGGGGGAAGGGGCTTTCTATAACAAAAATTCACCTTCTAAACTCATCTCTGGTCTCATGAAGTTCGTATATCCCAAATACATTCATCCATCAATTCCACAAACACTGAATGACTGTTCTGTGGCAGGCCAGGCCTGGGTTCTCCTTGTCTTCTGTTTGAGGGGAGGGGCTGAAAGATGGGAGCAGTATGCGCAGCCTTCCATTACAGCAGCTAGGGCAGAAATCTCAGGCATAAAGGAGGGAGACACTCAAATCTGTGCTGAATACTGTCAAATTGGCTTCTTTTGATTATGATCCTGAGGCTCAGAGTTGGTGATTGAAAGCAGTTAAAACAGGCAATGGTAAAGCATGAGGGAGGTGAGAGAAATATAAATAGATAAGTGACAGAGATAGACTACTTAAAAGGAAAATTTAATAAATATAAATGATATGCTGCAAATTATGTCCTTATGTGCATGCATATTGCTCACAAAACAGCATGTAGCATTTCATTGGCATTTAGACTGCTTTCAAAGATGCCCTTCATGATCCCCTTCATTTCTGATATTTACCTTTTCCATACACTCCTGAAGAATTTGAGTGGCTATCTGTTAACAAATAATCCCAGAATCCTAGAACACTATTTTAAAACTACTTCCTGTTTTTTGGTTTATTCTTTTGAAGGCTGACAAAAGGAAGAACATCCTTTGAATGAACCTGGGGCAGAGGGGAGTGGCACACCATTGCTGTGGAAAGCCACTTCATTAACCCATCCTAGTTCAGTCTCCAGCAATAAGCACTGCCACTTAACTTTCAGAGCTACCGGTGCTGGCTTCTGCTGAAAAATGAAAAAGAAACCATTGACCTATTTGTGGGGAGCTTATGAGGAATTATTAACAATGAAATTCATATTTCAAAATGTAAGAGATCATTCTCTACCTTTTTAAGTGTTTCTAAACACTTAGCAAAGAAAACCTTGTCAACATCTGCCTGATATTATGTAGTGAGACTCAAATGAGTACGAATGGGTGATAGCCATCAGCTCTGATGTCTGCTTGTATAGAAGTGGTGAAGGGCCGTTAGGGCCTGTTGCTCTATCCCTAAATCCCTTTGGGTGGGTAATCTACAAAGCTTAAGGCTGGAATAATTGCATATATGTTTTTATAATATTACTTAACAATAGTTAAATTATGTTTGTGTGGTTTTTGTCTGTTCTCAATTACTCTGTGATATTCTAGGTACTAATTATCTGAACTATTTGTGCATAGCTCACAAGTTCGTAGATATACGATATATTGGTTGATTAAATAAATGAAATTGCTGTACTTTGAGACAGAAATACATTCTTCATTCTGTCAACTTTAATGTGTATACACACATAGTCCATAATGTGTGTATATTTTTAAATTTTTGCTGTATATCCATAACATAAAATTTACTGTTTTAATATGTTTAGGTGTATTCAGTGGCATTATGTAAATCCACATTATTGCGCAGCCAGCACCACTATCCAGCTCCAGAATTTTTTCATCATCCCAAACAGAAACTCTGTACCCATTAAACAGTAACTCCCCATTCCCCACCCCCCTTCCAAGTGCCTAGTAATCTCTGTTTTATATTCTATCTCTATAAATTTGCCCATCCTAGGTAACTCATATAAATGGCATCATACAGTATTTGTCCTTTTGTGCCTGGCTTATTTCACTTAGCCTAGTGTCCTTAGCTTATTTCACTTAGCATAGTGTTCATCCATGTTATAGCATGTCTCAGAATTTCATACCTTTTTAATACTGAACAATATACTATTGTATGTATGTATTACCATATTTTGTTTATCTGTTCATCTGTTGATGGACATTTGAGTTGGTTTCTCCCTTTTGGCCATTGCGAATAATGCTGCTATGAACATTTGTGTACAAGCATCTGTTTGAGTCCTTGCCTTCAATTCTTTTGAATATATACCTAGGAGTGAAAATGCTAGATCATATGGTAATTCTGTGTTGAATTTTTTGGTAAACCGCCATAGTGTTTTATGTAACAGCTGTACTATTTTACATTCCCACCAGCAGTGCATGAGGGTTCATTTGTCAACATCCTCACTGACAATTGTTCTCCCTTTTTTCCTTAATAACCGTGCTAATGGGTGTGAAGTGGTATTTCATCATGGTTTTAATTTGCATTTCCCTAATGACTAGTGATGTTGAGCACAGGATATACTTTCAAATTCTGAAATATCCCCAGTAAACAATTAGTCACTATAACCTGCAAAATAAAGGTCTGCAACAAAGATGCAAAGAGTTCCTCACCAAGCTCCTTTACTCCGATTCCAGCCCTCCTCTTGCCCACAAACACCAGTTGCCTGATGTAATGTGTACATCTATGACTGCAGGCTGCCTAAGAAAGCCACTGCTCTCTGAGGACTCAGAGAGAAAGAGAGTGGGTTCTCCTCTAATTAGCTCATCCTTCTGCAGCATATGCTTTTGCTATATTTGTACCAAATTCATTAGCAATCCAAATGATTGTGTTCACCTACGCTGATTTTAGTTTTCTCAGAAAAACAAAGCTTTTAACCTAAAGTTACAATATGTAAGTATTAAATAATTGGAAAAGATTGTGAAATTCTTACTGTACAGTGAGGACATCCTGAAATCATGAAATTAATAGAATGCTTATTTCTCTACTAGTAATTTTATGGTTTCATTATTTATGTTAAACTCTTTAATACATCTGTAATGTATTTTGGTGCATAAAATGAGGCAAGGATCAATTTTAATTTTTTTTACAAATAATATTACCAGTATTACTTTCTGAACAGCTTTTACCCACTGATTTTAAATGTTTCTCTTATTGCATACTGTATTCCTGTATATCATAGGATTTATTTCTTTGCATATTTTATTTCATTGTGTTGATAGTCTATAAGCCTTGCCCTAAATTAGTCCCTTGCTTCGTGTGTGTGTAATGTATAAACAATGTGCTTGACTGAGGGACATGATATTAAAAAATTTAAAAACAAGGTCCATGATCCATTTCAGACAAGTAAGGTAGTCAATAAACACAAAGTCTGGCAATTTGTTAAATTCACCTCCTACCATTTTATTAGACTCTTATCAGTATAGCATTGATTCATCTTGAATCCTGGGAGAAGGAGGGGTCTTAGCTACCAAAGTGTAACCTGTTATTTATTATAGATAATATAGAGTCATTGCATGGACTTTGAATGTGATACCTATTACTTAATTCTCAGTTTTCCATTTCTCAATTTTCTTGAGAAATTCTAAAGAGGAATTTTAGAGTACTATGCCTCATATAACATGGAGAGACAAATACTCTACTCATTAATGATCCTTTACCTTGCTAATGATCAATTTAATATGTGTAAGCTCCAAGAATGGCAAGGACCTGTTCAGGTCATCTTTTTACATCCTACTGAAACTAGCACACATTCTGAATGTTTGTTGATATAAATTGAACAAAACGTGATTTGTTGAATTTTATGTTTATATTGGGCAAGCTCCAAGAAGTCTGGTTCAAAACTGTTTTGTTTGTTCATTTTAGAATTTAACCCTAAAAATCTTTGCACCCTGAATTTTCTTTCTCAGTCTCCAAACAGATTTCCTTCTCCCCCAGTCTAACCTTTGGCAGCCCAAGACAGTCTGCTACAGGTGGCATAAAAATTCTTAGCTTGTTCTATTAAAAAGAAGCTAAGCATATTTAATCCTTTTTGTAGGTTATTCATTTAATCCTTACACAGGAGTCAGGGAAGCAGTATTATATTAAATTTGCAGATAGAAACTAAAGTCAGAGGGATTAAATAATTTGCTGAATGTTCCACCATGAGTGGGAGCCACAAAGCTGTATGACACTGCGGGTCTGACTCCAGAATGGTATTCTGGTTAACTAGTTTTAGAAAAGATCCCCATCTTTGTCTCAGACTTGCCTTAGTGTTCAGCACACAGGTGACCTAGGAATGTCAAGTTTTCTTGAGTCTCTTGTAGTCTGTCAATGAAAGGAGAGAATGTTGATACTCCTGAGAAAATTTAAACAAACAGCATGAGACTCACAGAGTTTTCTTGAGACGTGGCTATGAAGCTCTCGTCTTCCTTTCTGGGGCCTCATTGCCTTGGCCTGCTGTGCAGCATGGCTTCCTTGAAATGTGGACATGGCCCTGCCCTGAAGAAGAATGGGAAGGCTTCACTTCTGCAGAATGTGTGTGTAGTATCTCTGGAATGAGTGCCAGCCGAGAGGCTCCTGATGGTGGGTGTCCAATCAGAGACTTATCAGATGGAACCCACTTAGGCATTGAAAGCCTGACTTGTGTCTAGATGGGTGGCTCCAATCAAAAGCTGAGGAAAACCTTAGTTTTACTGTAGAGATTTGATTGGAGTTGCTTTCACTAATACACTGGTAATAACTATGTTTCACGTATCTTCTTTTCCTTACTACTTTCTCCTTAAGAGTAAATAATTAAAAACAAAAATTTTTGTCTTGGGTATTATGGAATGTGTAAGGCTGTAAATAAAGAAAGTAGAGAACTTGCAAGGAGGATAGTAGAAAAATGCTGAGACATTTTTGCTTTTCTAATAGAGAACAGATCCATTTCATATTTGGAAGCATTCCAGATACTTTTTTTAGATGGAAATAAAATCTCATCAACAAGATAGGGCAGTATTTTGTTTCAGTGAAGGCTGTTCGTAGTTCTTAGAAATGTATGAGCAGGAAAAGAAGAATTTTAATACTGAAAAGGATCATCCTGTTCCCACCGTGCTTCGTTGTTTCAGATTAAGCCTGTACCTTGGCTCTGGCTCCTGCAGCTCCCACAATGGAGGACTGTATTTACCACATGTGTCTCCCTGGGCATGGTCTCTTTTCCTGGATTTGTGAAGAAAACACCATTTTACAATTCATTTATTTTCCTTGTCTGGTTGTCAGCAGCAGGAAGAGCTGCTGAAGGCTTGGTCAGTCAGCGTGGAAATACAAGGGCCTGTGACCTCACAGGGAAAGAGAAAGTTCCTGGCTGACCCTGGGCTGAACAGTCCCTACCCATCCCTCATCCCCCCACTGGCAGAGGTGGGGTAGCGGATAGACGTGTTCATATGAAAATCACTGGATCTGTAGGAGTGAGACATTGCACAGAGGTGGTCTTTTTAGTGGGAATGTGGCCAGGAGTGTTGGTTCGAATATAGAGCAGTGTAGACCAAACAGCTGATGAAGGAGCAGGTATTCCAACTGTTCATGGAGGTTTGAAAACTGTGTGCTTTAGGGCAAAAGACCAACTGAAGAGAGAGGGTTAAAAGGTGTAACTAACACTTGAGCTATTTAGAAATTCCTCAGTGTAGCTGCCAATTTAAATAAACTATCCCAAGTCTAGATCAGTACAGTCTGCAGCTCCAGGGGCTGATGCCCTCCTTACTTCAGCACTGATTGGTTTGTGTGCTGTTTGGGGATACAGATCACATTGATTTAGGGCTCACAATGTATCCAGGTGTGCCACTCTTTTCTCTTTGTTGCCAAGTGCTGTGTAGCCTAGGATGCCTCTCAGATTTTTCTTTTAAAGTAACAGTGTGAGCAGGCTATAGTTTTCCTAATTAAAAATGCTCACTTCATCAGGAAAACAAAAGTGTGGTATACACCATTACATAATCCAGTCTCTCTAGTGTTAAAACTTTAGTATTTGAGAGCTATTATGAAGTCTGTGCACAGAACTGTGGGCTGCTCTGTTTTCTGGTGAAGAGATGGCATCTTTGTCCACATCCCATGAGAAAACACAATGATGGCTAGAAAGTGTCCTGAGGTATCTTGGCAGAGCTCACTGGTACTGGTTTGATTCATAATCCTGAGCTCCCAGCACTGAAAGGTATTTTGGGGATCAGTTCATTGGAATTGACACCTGAGTAGGGTTCCCAAATAAAACAGAGGGCACCCAGTTAAACTGTAGGGTGTATTTTCACTAGAAAGTTATTTATTCATTGTTTACCTAAAATTCATTTTTAACTGCCCATTCTATATTTTATTTGGTAAATCTGACAACTCTATACCTGAGGCTAAATTACATAAAATAGTAAGAATTCATATAAAATAATGTCATTGTGGGGGTGAGAAATATTCCTTCATACTCCTCACTGGAACTTTTAAGTTTGATGCTTTACTTCATAATTATTTCTTCTATACTCTCCCCCCAAACATCCAAATTAAATCATTCATAACTGGCATTTAGCTCATCATTTCACAGCCTGGCAGCAACCCTGTGGGCACCTGTAATCACAGTATCGCTTGGTAAGGCCCAGCCAGGGGCAGCAGTGGGGTGCGGTCCTGACCTTCTTGACACAGTCCCTGTAGAACTGCAGACTCTCGGCATTTGTGTTTGTCTCTTTTCAGAGTGCTGTCCCTGGCCATCTAGAGGCACGAGAGAGGCACGCAGACCAGGCACGTTTCGGGGTTGCTTGGGCCAAGGCATGTCCTCACTCTCTGAGGGTCTCAGGGTTCTCATATTAAGTTACTTGAGTAACCCAGAAAGCCAGAGGGGAGTTGATAATTCATATGTGAGACGGGGGTCAGAGGTTGTAAGGGAGTTGGGAGAATTAAGTAATTATTAGTATCTTCTAGGACTTTAACTTCAGTATCCAAACGAGAAAGAGCAAAGCCAGCAGTTCGCACTAAGAGAGCTAGCTGTGAGGATTTGGATATTTCCTGCAGTGTTTCTAGTATCATTTGAGTAAAATTTAGTCTTTTGTGTGGACCTTTTACAGAAGGAAGCTTTTACTTCCAAAAGGCTTCATTAAAGGTGTAAAGGCTGTACTGTGAATTGAGGATGACACACCCTGTTTTGAATTGGATTTCCTGCTAGTTCTGATCGGAGGCATTCTTCCCGGACTAGGGTGAATTCAGTCCCAGTGTTTGCTTGTAAAACTGAATCCAGTCATTGTATTTGGAGTTTGGCTTCCTGCCTGCTACTAAAGTACAGAGCAAATTTCAGCTAGTTACTCCCTGTGATTCTGTGTCCTCCATAAAGACCAGGGAAAGGAAAGGGGAAAACCCAAAGGGTGACTGAGTTCATTTACATACCGTGCCAGAGGGTAGCTGTTTGCTGCCTGTGTCCCATGATTCTGTGGAGAATCCTGATATTCCACTTACCGGAATAGGAGACATCCTAAAAAAACCCCAGCAAAACAAAACCCTGTTCTCTCTTTCCATGGTTCTAGGTTTCACATTAGCAGCTGAGTAACCCACTGACTTATGCTTGCTAACAAATATAGACAAAAAAAATAGATTTTGTTTCTCCCTTTATCCAAGTTTTTTATATAAAGAAGTTCTTTAAGGAGAGGTCACAAGGTAGAGCTGTGGTCCTGTGGGCTGGGTCAGCCTGCTGTGCCCAGAGTTGTCCTGGAGGGAGCCCAGGTCATGGAGGCTGCTGTCTGGATTTGTGCATGAGATCTGTGGAGCTTGCCCTTCTCCCTGGAGTAATAGAAAGTACAATTCCACGTGCTCAGTGTAACTCAGAGCACCCCCATGACAACACCTGACAAAACTTGGCAGAGTGTACATTGGAAAGGATTGTTTCGTCTCTAAATGTGAGGGTGTCCAGACGGTACCATGGCATGAACCTGGGGGGCCTTACGTATCATGTATTTAGAGTCATTCCCCTGAGTTAAGCTCAGAGCCACTTAATTTGGAGAAGGTGCAGGAAGGGAGAATGGCTTGACCAGTGGCTGTTCCCAGGGGCTGCTTCTCACACCAAGGCAGCACCAAACAGTACTGAAGTGGGAGCGTGGAATGACACCTCAGGCTCATGGCACTTTCCTACCCTGGAGACACTGCAGCACATGTGTCTTTTGCTGCCCTGATTTTATTATTTAATTCTGGCCTGGTCAGTTGGACAAGAGCCAGAATACCTTTTCTTAGCCTTTGTATTACATAATTGGAAGAAATTTGAATGTTTAATTGAATAAATATCAATGAAGTTTGAGTTTATTATTAACAGAGAGCAGAGAATCCTGCTACCTTGCTACTCACTTTGCTAGGTGCTAAGAGAAAAATCAGAATATTTAAAACAGATTTTGGTCACAGCCCTCAGTCTTATTTTTTGGATAGAAGCCTTAGAAAGCAGCTGTCATAGATATTAACAGCAGAATGTGAACAAAAAGAGAAAAAACAGGTTCTTGCTTGGATGTTTTACGGAGATGGTACATTCATCTGCCTTGTGTTGAGATTAGCCAAATGTACAGAAGTGAGGAAATGGTTGACAAAGTTCCCAGAGCTACCCATGGAGTGCTGCAGGATGGTGACACTGAACATCAGGAATGTTAACAAGACAAGACAGTGTTTGAAGAGGCCAGAGTGAACCAGTAAAAAGCAGGAGCTCTGACTTCCAGTTTCTAGCCTGACATAGGAACTTGGAAGTCATCACTCCTATTTTCACAAGAAAAAAGCTGAACAAACAAAATCAACAAGACCCAAAAGAGATTTGAGCTCATAAACACACCACAGCCCCCAAAGTTGGAGAGACAGACAAGAGGATGTAGAGACTACAGCCTCCCAGAGCAGAAGCCCCAGAACAAAAACATCCACAGATTTTACTGTGTAAAAAATGTAACTGTGATAGATAAATTGCTGGACACTCAGTTTGGATGAGATTGAGAGTTAACTCCAAGGGCCAGGCTTTGGTGTGGGGGGATACCTTTGTGAGCTTTACCTCCAGGAGCCCTACCAGCTCTTTCTCACAGGGAAGATCAGAGAAAAATCCCGTCGTATTTCTAGCAGGGGGAGGGGAAAAGTAGCCATTGTGAAAGGTGTCAGAGCACTCAGTTCTTCTTAACAAGGCCTGCCCTCAACAGAAACTATTTAACCAGAGCCTAACCTGTTGGGATTTTATCAAAGCCCAGCTGACCTGGGGAGAAGGGAAGTACCCCACTTCAGGTCTGCCTAGTCTTGTCTCACCTGAAGGGACAAAGCTGAGAAGCAGTTGTGAAGGTCACAGCTCAGAGGCACAGGCTCACTAAAACTGGGACCTAATCAGAGTTAAAGAACACTTTCCCTCCTCATACCTCACCACATCAGAGTATATACCACATTATAGGGGAGAGCTCCTATAAAATAACAGAGGAATAAAATTGAAGAAACTACACGTTTCAGACCTTATTTAAGAAGAAGTCTCTAGGGAAATACAAAGACAATGGAGACAACAAAAACATGAACACCAAGAGAAAATTTTGCTTCTGACACCTATAGTTACAGCAAACAGTAAAAAAAAGTGTAAATCCTAGCCAGATAAACCTCACACTACAGACTGTATGCCTCAGTTCCTTTGACCCAGTGTATCATGTCTGGCTTTCAACAAAAAATTATAAGACATTCTAAAAAGCAAGACTCACAGTTTGAGGGAAAATATAGCAAGTATTAGAACCAGACTTAGATGTTGCAGAGATCTTGAAATTAATCATACTGAGAATTTAATACAGCTATGATTAACTCTAAAGATACAAGTGCACACCACATAAGCATAGATGGGTAGTGTAAGCAGAGAGACAGAAATCCTAGGAAAGACTCAAAAAGAAATGCTAGAAATAAAAACACCACAACAGAAATGAAGAATGCCTTTGATGGACTTCGTCAGTAGATTGGGCATGACCAAGAAAAGAATCATTGCGCTTGAAGAAATGTCAATAGAAACTTCCAAAACTGCGATGTAAAAGGAAAAAAAGAATGACAAAAAGGTAACAGAATATCCAAGAATTGTGGGGGTGATTAAAAGAGGTGTAACATACATGTAATAGGAACGCCAGAAGAGAAGGACTGAAGAGATTAAGAGAAATATTTGAAGTAATATAATGACTGACAATTTTCCAAAGTTAGTGATAGGCAACAAACTACAGAGCAGGATTTTCAGAGAACATCAAACAGGATAAATAAAACCTATACCTAAGTATGTCATATTCAAATGCAGAAAATCAAAGGCAAAGAAAAGGTCTTGAAAGAAGCTAGAGGGGGAAAAAACACTTTACCTGTAGAGAAGCGGGATTGGAATTGCATCAGAATCTCTTCAGAAACCATGCAAGCAGGTTTAAGAATTAAAACACCATACCATCCAGCAGTCCCCACTTCTGGGTATTTATCTAAAGTAAACAAAAACACTAATTCAAAAAGATAACCCCCATGTTCATTGCATCATTGTTTACAATACCCAAGCTGTAGAGGCAACCTAAGTGTTTTGATGGATGAATGGGTAAAGAAGATGTGGTATGTATGTGTGTTATGCTAAGTGAAATGCATCAGAGAAAGACAAATACTGTATGATACCACTCGCATGCGGTATCTAAAAAATAAAGAGCCCAGCTCATAGATACAGCGAACAGGTTGGTTGTTGCCATCGGGTTTGGGGGCATGCAACAGGAAGGGAGGGGGTCAAAAGGTGCAAACTTCCAATTACAAAATTGTCAGAGGGATGTAACGTATAGCATGGTGTTACTGTAGTTAATAGTATTGTATTGCATATTTGAACGTTTGTAGGAGAGTAGATCTTAAAATTCTTCACAAGAAAAAAATTTTTTTAACTGTGTATAGTGACAAATGTTAACTAGACTTATTGTGATGATCATTTTGTAATATATTGTATACCTGAAACTAATGTTACATGTCAAAAAGCTGTAAAATGCGAATACTGATGAACAGAAAACTGGAGTAAGCTATGTTAATTCAGACAAAGCCAATTTCAGAGCACAGAAAATAATCAGAGATAAAGAAATACATTACATAATCATAAAGGGTCAATTTGCCAAGAAAACATATTAATTCTTAGTGTGTATATACACCTAACAACAGGCCATCAAATATGTGAGGCAAAAACTGATAGAACCACAAGGAGACCCTTTAATGTGCAGTGACAGAGTGAGGAGCACAGGTGTGTGTCCCATGGGCAATTCAGCATCAGCTTGAGGGATGGCCAGAGAGGCTGCTTAGAAGCCTGTTGGGAGAAAAGCCTTAGGTGAGTGGTCATTAAGGTTGACAACACTCCATTAGGACTGTTTGAATGGGAAGGAAGAAAGAGTCTAAGACCATTCTCATATTCTTAGACAATTGCATGTTGATGAGGCTGTTAACCAACATAGGTAATACTGAGGCCAGAAAAGACTTCTAGTTCCATTTTTACCAGGTTCATTTGAAGTTGTTATGGTCCAGTCAGCTGTTGGATAGAGTAGAGCACAGATGAAATGTCCAGGCCAGAGATGCAGAACAGCATGTAGGAATGCAGCCGAGGAGCATAGGTGGGGTGGCCATCATGTGGAATGGGGCTTCCAGGTCAGTGCAGCAAGGAAAATGTGCAGGAGTGGGAAGGAAGGACCTTTGGGTGAGCCACTAGTGAGGGGCAGTGGGACCGAGGGGTGACAACAGTCAGGAGCCGAGGGAAAGATGAACGGGATAAGAAAGATGGTTGTATGCCTTCCGTTTGCTGTATGTGGCTGCACCCCAGTTCACCCCAGACGACCTCTCTCCACCACAACTCCTAGCTTGGGATGTGTTCTGATGGTGTCTCTCTTAGGGAGACAGTGCTACTGACTCTGTCAAGAATCTTGGCCGAGGAGGGACGTAAAAAATGGAGTAATAGCTGGTGGTAGTCACAGGAAAGATAGCCTTTCCTTTTTTTTTTTTTTAACTGGGCGAGTCGTGGACATTTCTCCCCTAAAGGCTTGAAAACTTTGGAAAGGAAGTGATTGAAGACAGAGAGACAGATTTGCAAGAGAAAGTAGGAGACAGCAACGTGCTGAGGAACTTAATCTTGGACAAGTGCACCATCTCTGTTCCACATCATGAGCAGGGAGGATAGGAGAGGGGCTTTTTTAGAACAAGTGCTTTATTTATTAATCTTCATATTTGTAGCAGCTGTTAAAGTGCTTGGAACATAATTGGTGTAAAAGTAATATTTGTTCAGTGAATGGATGGGCTGATTAGGTCCTGGCAAGCATATAGATACTAGAGTATAGAAATCAAGCCTCCTTTTTTCCCCTATGAAATTGTGCATAATGCTTTTGCTGAGAGAAAGGGCTTAGAAGTATCAGGTAAGAAGCTTGAGGAAACTGGTAAAGCCTGAGAGAACCTGTATGAGGTTTGCAAAGGGTGATAAACATAGGAGAAGCAACTAAGATTAGAGACTAATTTTGCTACATTACCAGTCATTATGTGACTTCTTTCTACCTTGGACCAGATGTCAGGGTAGAAACAATCACAAATTGGGGGTCTGGGGGCTTAGTAGGAATGAGTAGGGGCTGAGGACCCTGAGCAGAACTGGGGTCTCAACTGAGTGAGGAGAGGGTGATACTAGGGAGCATGTCATCAGGGATGGTGCGTGGCAGGGATGAATCCAAGAGGAGTCTCCAGGAGAGGTCCTGGAGCAGAGCCATCCTACAACAGTGCTGTGCGGAGATGGTACCTGTGGAGGGCGGAGGCTGGGCTCTGATGTTGTGACTGGTGGTTCTTTGACACTAGTTTTTAGATGGTCGTATGCCTGGCAGGAATTGTGAATGAGAGAAAGATTGGGCCAGGTATAAAAATAAAGGCACAGGAGACTTCCAGGAAGATGGCGGCATGAGCAGGGGGGCAGAAATCTCCTCCCAACACAGTATTTATCTATGAAAATACAGCAAATACAACTATTTCTAAAAGAGAGACAAGAATATACGGGAAAGTGCACAGCATGCAGCCACACCCGAGAGGACTTGGTACGCCAAGAGGGGGGAAGATACGGAGCCGTGACCCGGGGGACCCGAGCACTCACCCCAAAGCGCCGGCAGAAGGAGAGGATTCAGAGCCGAGAGGGAGTGGAAGTACACCCCGTGAAATAACCAGCCCTGATCTGCCTGGGGAGCGCTGACACACATTACGTGGTGTAGCAGAGATTGGAGAGACAGAGGGTGCAGGATCTGAGCGGGGAACGCCCCAGGGGGCTTGCAGTCAGCTCCCAGGAAGGAAAAAAAAAAAAGAAAGAAAAGCGTGGGCTTTCTTCAGTGGTCTTAAAGAGACAGGAGCCCAGCGGAGGAGCTGGATCGCCCCAGCACACGCAGCCCAGCAGGCTGGGAGTCCTGGGGAGTTTCAGACCCTGGCGAGAGCTATAAAGGGCCCTGCGGAGCGGCACGGCCACGGCTGTGGAATAGTGGGACAACAGCACCACCTACAGCATCCCCACAGAATCTACTCCTGGTGGGCGTTTTTTGTTTTTGTTTTGTTTTTTTATTTTCTTGCTTTTTCCTTTTCTATTCTTTCTTTTTTTCTTTTTCCTTTTTTTTTCTCTTTTTAAAGTCTAAAAGAGCCTAGCTGACATATGTGGCAACAACCAGCGACCACTTCTATAGCCATGAAAAGGCAGAGGAATATGGTCCAGACTAAAATCAACCAGACAACCCCAGAGAGGGATCCTGAAGGGATGGAAATGCAGTCTTCCTGAAAAAGAATTCAGAATAAAAGTCATAACCATGCTGTCAAATCTACAGAGAAATATGCAAGAGCTGAAGGAGGAAGTGAGGAAAGTGAGGAAAGACAATGCAGAAATCAGACAAGCGATCAATGGGCTGAACAGCAGACTGGATGAGATGCAAGAGACTGTTAATGGAATAGAAATCAGAGAACAGGAATACAGAGAAGCTGAGGCAGAGAGAGATAAAAGGATTTCTAGGAATGAAAGAATATTAAGAGAACTGTGTGACCAATCCAAACGGAACAATATTCGCATTATAGGAGTACCAGAGGAAGAAGAGAGAGAAAAAGGGATAGAAAGTGTCTTTGAAGAAATAATTGCTGAAAACTTTCCCTCGCTGGGGAAGGAAGTAGTCTCGCAGTCCACAGAAGCTCATAGATCTCCCAACACAGGGACCCAAGGAAGACAACACCAAGACACATAATAATTAAGATGGCAAAGATCAAAGATAAAGACAGGGTATTAAAGGCAGCTAGAGAGAGAAAAAAGATCACCTACAAAGGAAAACCCATCAGACTATCATCAGACTTCTCAACAGAAACCTTACAGGCCAGAAGAGAATGGCATGATATATTTAACGTTATGAAACAGAAGGGCCTCGAACCAAGAATATTGTATCCAGCACGATTATCATTTAAATATGATGGAGGGATTAAACAATTTCCAGACAAACAAAAGTTGAGAGAGTTTGCCTCTCATAAACCACCACTACAGGATATCTTAAATGGACTGCTCTAGAGGGAAGCACCCCTAAGGCTAAAAAGATGTCACTAGAGAAAATAAACTCATAGCAAAGAAAGCAGACCATCCAAATACTAACTAAAGGCAAAGAATAAAACACCTAGTGTATAAAGAATGGAGGAGGAAGAATAAGACGGGAGAGAAATAAAGAATCATCAGACGGTGTTTACAATAACTTAACAAGAAAGTTAAGTTAGATTGTTAGATAGTAAAGAAGCAACCCTTGAACCTTTGGTAACCACGAATCTAAAGCCAGCAATGGCAATAAGTACATATCTATCAATAATTACCCTAAATGTAAATGGACTGAATGCACCAATCAAAAGACACAGAGTAACAGAATGGATAAAAAGCAAGACCCATCTATATGCTGCTTACAAGAACTCACCTCAAAACCAAAGATATACACAGACTAAAAGTGAAGGGATGGAAAAAGATATTTCATGCAAACAACAAAGAGAAAAAAGCAGGTGTTGCAGTACTTGTATCAGACAAAATAGACTTCAAAACGAAGAAAGTAGCAAGAGATAAAGAAGGACATTACATAATGATAAAGGGGTCAGTCCAACAAGAGGATATAACCATTTTAAATATATATGCACCAAACACAGGAGCACCAGCATATGTGAAACAAATACTAACAGAATTAAAGGAGGAAATAGACAGCAATGCATTCATTTTAGGTGATTTCAACACACCACTCACTCCAAGGGACAGATCAATCAGACAGAAAATAAGTAAAGACACAGAGGCACTGAACAACACACTAGAACAGATGGACCTAACAGACATCTACAGAACTCTGCACCCAAAAGCAGCAGGACACACATTCTTCTCAAGTGCACATGGAACATTCTCTAGAATAGACCACATACTAGGCCACAAAAAGAACCTCAGTAAATTCAAAAATATTGAAATCCTACCAACCAAACTTCTCAGATCACCAAGGTATAAAACTAGAAATAAATTTTAGAAAGAAATCAAAAAGGCTCAGAAATACATGGAGACTTAACAACATTCTCCTAATTCATCAATGGGTTAACGACCAAATCAAAACAGAAATCAAAGAATATATGGAGACTAATGACAACAACAACACAAAACCACAACTTCTGTGGGACGCAGCAAAGGCAGTTCTAAGAGAAAAGTATATTGCAGTCAAAGCCTATATAAAGAAGGAAGAACATCCCCAAATGAATAGTCTAAACACACAATTATTGAAATTGGAAAAGAAGAACAAATGAGGCCCAACGTCACCAGAAGGAGGGACATAATAAAGATCAGAGAAGAAATAAATAAAATTGAGAAGAATAAAACAATAGGAAAAAATCCATGAAACCAAGACCTGGTTCTTTGAAAAAATAAACAAAATAGATAAACTCCTAGCCAGACTCATTAAGAGAAAAAGAGAATCTACACACATAAACAGAATCAGAAATGAGAAAGGAAAAATAACGACGGACCCCACAGAAATAAAAATAATTATAAGAGAAAATTATGAGAATCTATATGCTAACAAGCTGGAAAACCTAGAAGAAATGGACAACTTCTTAGAAAAATACAACCTCTCAAGACTGACCAAGCAAGAAACAGAAAAAGTAAACAGACCAATCACCAGCAACGAAATTGAATTGGTAATCAAAAAACTACCCAAGAACAAAACGCCGGACCAGATGGAGTCACCTCTGAATTCTACCAGACATATAGAGAAGAAATAACACCCATTCTCCTTAAAGTTTTCCAAAAAATAGAAGAGGAGGGAATACTTCCAAACTCATTCTATGAAGCCAGCATCAGTATAATACCAAAACCTGGCAAAGACCTCACCAAAAAAGAAAATTACAGACCAATATCCCTGATGAACGTAGATGCAAAAATACTCAACAAAATATTAGCAAACCGAATTCAAAAATACATCAAGAGGATCATACACCATGGTCAAGTGGGATTCATCTAAGGGATGCAAGCATGGTACAACATTGGAAAATCCATCAACATCATCCACCATATCAACAAAAAGATGAACAAAAACCACATGATCATCTCCATAAAGGCTGAAAAAGCATTTGACAAAATTCAGCATCCATTCATGATTAAAACTCTCAACAAAATGGGTATAGAGGGCAAGTACCTCAACACCATAAAGGCCATAAACGACAAACCCACAGCTAACATCATACTTAATGGCAAGAAGCTGCAGGCTTTTCATCTGAGATCGGGAACAAGACAGGGATGCCCACTCTCTCCACTGTTATTCAACATAGTACTGGAGTTCCTAGCCATGGCAATCAGACAAAACAAGGACATACAAGGCATCTAGATAGGTAAGGAAGAAGTCAAATGGTCACTATTTTCAGATGACATGATACTGTACATAAAAAACCTTAAAGACTCCATTCCAAAACTACTAGAACTAATATCTGAATTCAGCAAAGTTGCAGGATACAAAATTAACACACAGAAATCTGTTGCTTTCCTATACACTAACGATGAGCTAAGAAACAGAAATCAGGAAAACAATTCCATTCACATCTGCATCAAAAAGAATAAAATACCTAGGAATAAACGTAACCAAGGAAGTGAAAGACCTATACTCTGAAAACTACAAGACACTTCTAAGAGAAACAAAAGAAGATACCAATAAATGGAAACACATCCCATGCTCTTGGCTAGGAAGAATAAATATTGTCAAAATGGCTATACTACCGAAAGCAATCTGCAGATTCAACGCAATCCCTGTCAAACTACCAACATCTTTCTTCAATGAACTGGACCAAATACTAAAATTCATATGGAACCACAAAAGACCCCAAATAGCCAAAGCAATCCTGAGAAGGAGGAATAAAACAGGGGGAATTACACTCCCTGACTTCAAGTTCTACTACAAAGCCACAGTAATCAAGACAATTTGGTATTGGCACAAAAACAGACCCGAAGACCAGTGGAACAGAATAGAAAATCCAAACATTAACCCAAACATATGCAGTCAATTAATATTTGATAAAGGAGCCTTGGATATACAATGGGGAGATGACAGCCTCTTCAGCAGCTGGTGTTGGAAAAACTGGACAGCTACATGTAAGAGAATGAAACTGGACTACTGTCTAGCCCCATACACAAAGGTAAACTCAACGTGGATCAAAGACCTGAATGTAAGTCATGAAACCATAAAACTCTTAGAAAACATAGGCAAACATCTCTTGGACATAAACATGAGCGACTTCTTCATGAACATATCTCCCGGGCAAGGGAAACAAAAGCAAAAATGAACAAGTGGGACTATATCAAGCTGAAAAGCTTCTGTACATCAAAGGACACCATCAGTAGAACAAAAAGACATCCTACAGTATGGGAGAATATATTCATAAATGACGTATCCGATAAGGGGTTGACATCCAAAATATATAAAGAACTCACGCACCTCAACAAACATAAAGTAAATAATCCAATTAAGAAATGGGCAGAGGACATGAATAGACACTTCTCTAAAGAAGAAACTCATATGGCCAACAGGCACAGGAAAAGCTGCTGCACATCACAAATCATCAGAGAAATGCAGATTAAAACCACAATGAGATATCATCTCACACCAGTGAGGATAGCCGACATCCAAAACACCACAACAAATGTTGGCGAGGATGTGGAGAAAAGGGAACCCTCCTACACTGCTGGTGGGAATGCAAATTAGTTCAACCATTGTGGAAAGCAGTATGGAGGTTCCTCAAAAAACTCAAAATAGAAATATCAATTGACCCAGGAATTCCACTCCTAGGAATTTACCCTAAGAATGCTGTAGCCCAGTTTGAAAAAGACAGATGCACCCGTATGTTTATCGCAGCAGTATTTACAATAGCCAAGAAATGGAAGCAACCTAAGTGTCCATCAGTAGATGAATGGATAAAGAAGAAGTGGTACATATACACAATGGAATATTATTCAGCCATAAGAAGAAAAGAAATCCTACCATTTGAAACAACATGGATGGAGCTAGAGTATTATGCTCAGTGAAATAAGCCAAGCTGAAAAAGACAAGTATCAAATGATTTCACTCGTATGTGGAGTATCAGAACAAAGAAAAAAACTGAAGTAACAAAACAGCAGCAGACTCACAGAACCCAAGAATGGACTAATAGTTACCAACGGGAAAGGGACTGGGTAGGATGGGTGGGAAGGGAGCGTCAAGGGGGAAAAAGGGGCATTATGATTAGCAGATGTAGTATTGGGGGGGTACGGGGTGGGCTGTACCCGTCAGAGAAGATAAGTAGTGATTTTATAGCATCTCACTACGCTGAAGGACAGTGACTGTAATGGGGTTGGTGAGGGGGACCTGATGAAGGGGGTAGTTTAATCACCATAATATTGCACATGTAATTGTAGATTAATGGTACCAAAGTAAACTATTAAAAAGAAAAGTCATAAGGCTACCTTACAACCACAGTTTTCTAATGAAACGGAGCCAGTAAATTTGTTCTTTAGATTTCTCTTTTGGTTGGATGGGAATGAGTAAGGTGGTGTAAAATACAGGGATACGTAAATGTTGACATTATGTAAAAAACAATATGGTGACTTTTTGTAGTTATAGTCAAGGGAAAGGAAAACAGAGGAGTTATTTTAATTTACTTTTAAATTTTATCGAAGTGTTCCTAATTAGTATTTCCAATACTACAGAATGATCTTTTTTGAAAGCTCTTATGCCAGAAAAGGTATTCAAAAATAGAATTGTTGGTTGGTGGGGCGGACCTGATGAAGGGGGTAGTTTAATCACCATAATATTGCACATGTAATTGTAGATTAATGATACCAAAATAAACTTTAAAAAAAGTATAATTGTCAAACTACAATAAAGTATTTTGACTCCCTATTAGACAGTCCGTAGCATTCTCTGCTCTTACGGCCAGCCTACCATTCTACTTTTTATTTCAAGGCTGAGATCTGGCATCTCCTCCTTTTAGGGACTTTTTCTAACTCCACTCTGCATTAAGACCTTCATTTCAGAACATCATTTTCCAATACACATCTCCAATTTTCGTGATTTACGATATTATCTGTACCAATTGCCACATTCTATGGCAATTGTCTTATTTCTTGTCTTTCCCCTACTGTCCCTGGAGAGTCAGTGGGCATCTGCAAGTCAGGGACCATCTTTTGAAACTTTGTGTCTGAGAAATAGTAGTACCTATTCATGAAATAGTTATTAGTTGAATAATGAAAAATTTTCTGATTTTACTTAACAGTGAAAAACAACAGTTTAACACTGTTAAAAGAACATGCTATGAAACTGTCTTTGTACTGAATCATTTTATCTTCTCCATAATCGTAAGAGATTTGGGTCCTACCCCTGTTCCACGAGAGAGAAAACGTGCTCCGGTTGACACTGCCACTCAAGGCCCAGTGGGGGCTGCACCCCACTCAATCAATGCTCCTGCTCTTCACTACAACACTGTGCACAGCTTCCTAGAGTGAAGGGGAGTGTTTTTGAACCAATTTAAAGTGAAGTGAGTGAAGAGAATAAGATGCTGTGAACATTTCTGTACAAGCTTATATATAAAATACTGAAAAATAATTTTTCATAATATTAGCAACATTCAGAATTAGGTATATAGCAGTTCTTGTACATTTCAAGTAAAAGCTCTGAAATACAGCAGTTTTATTTTTACAGTAATTAAAGTTATTGGAAGAAAACATTTTTGCACATATGTATATACAAATCCATGTGCATTACTTACCTATGCCTTATATTTTACTGAAAGGAGCCCAAGTATGTTCTGGAGATCCCTCCCAAATCAGTCACCAACATCCATGTGTTACCTTGGTACAGAGAACACTCTCCTTATCAAAGGAAATTCTAGAAAATGTCAACAACAAACTGAAGCAGTTTTCTTCATTTCTTAGGGAGAAAGTTTCTGTAAGCACTATTGTCTTAACTGTCTTTTCCTAGTGATCAAGACCGTTAATGAGGAAATGAGGGGGCAGGTGGTGGGGGCTCAACTGATTGCCCTTTTATAGGTACCTGGATGAGCGTGCTAATAAATGCAAATAAGGGGGTAAGTCTGCAAACATCAAGTGATTGAGAGGAGCAGCTGAGATGCTTGGAAATGAGCAGTCTTGGGGTATTGATGCTGGAGAAGACACCTTTCCCTTGGAATACCACATGGTCTGTCTTCCTGCCCCATGCCTTCCTAATTCATTTTTACACAGTAACCAAAGTGATTTTTTAAAATGTAAATCAGAATATGTCTCCTCCTGCTTAAAGACCTTCCAGTTAGTGTGCAAGCCTGGAGCTGACAAGAGAAACACAGCAGACATGTTTGAAGTTGCCGTGCAAAGGCAGTAAATGCAGAGACTGAGAGGAAAAGGTTTCATTGAGACACCACTGCTTCCTTGATGACACTCAAATTTGTATTAGAACCTGGACTGCTCTCCTTTGTTTTGTTCTTATTCTTTTTGTACCTTCTCAAAATTTACTTTTAGTTAAACCTTTTTTATTTTGAGGTCATTGTAGAGTCACATGTGGTTGTAAGAGATACCTAGTATACCCTTTACCCAGATTACCCCAAGGCTGTACCTTGTGAAACTCTGGTACAATGTAAAAACAAAGAGACTGGTATTAATACAGTCAAGATACAGAAAAGTTGCAGCCTCACAAGGATCCCTTACCAGGTTCTTTTATAACCACACCCACTTCTGCCCCTTACCTCTCCTTAACCCCTAGCAATGGCTAATCTGTTTTCCATTCTTATTTTGCATTTCAACAATGTTACATAAATGGAATCATATGTATGTTTGAACTTTTGAAGTTGGCTTTTTTTCGCTCAGGATAATAATTCTCTGGAGATTCAACCAGGTTGTTGAATGCGTCAGTAGTTCATTACTTTTTACTGCTGAGTAGTCTTTGGTTGTATGGAGGTACCACAGTTTGTTTAACCACCTATTGAGAATATCAGTTTTTATGAATAAGACGCTATAAACATTTCTATACAAGCTTTTTCTTTGAACATATATTTTCATCTCTGGGATAAATAACTGAGAGTGTAATTGTGGGATCCTGTTTTGCTCATGTTGTAACTGGATTGTTTGCTTCTTACTATTAAGATCTGAGGCAGCTTAATATATTCTAGATATAAGTCCTTAGTCTCAATCTCTAGCTAATCCTTTCACCTGTTTAGCAGGGTCTTTCACTGAGCAAAAGTTTTTAGTTTTAGTGAAGTCCAAATTACCAGTTTTTTCTTTTATGAATTGTGCTTCTGATGTCAAGTCTAAGAACTTTTTGCCTAGCCCAAAGATTTTTCTCCTATGCTGTTTTTTATGTCCATGATCTATTTTGAGTTAATTTCTTGTATAAAGTGTACCATTTACAAGGTTCCTTTTTTTTGCCTGTGGGTGTCCAGTTTCTCCAGAACCATTTGTTGAAAGGCTATCTTTTCTCCATTTAATTACTTTTGCATCTTTGTCAAAAACAACTTGAACATATTTATATGGGGCTATTTCTGACTTTTCTAATCTGTTGCCTTGAGCTGTGTCTGTCCCTCTGCCAGTACCGCACAGTCTTGACTAGAGGAGCTATAGTGACTTGAAATCAGGTAGATCAGTTCTCACCCTGCATTTTTTTTTAATTTTCTCAATTTTTGTAGTTCCTTTGCCATTCCACATAAATAGTTTTGGGTATACTGAGAAAAAAGAATCTTGCTGGGATTTCAAAAAGAATTGTGTTAAATATGTGTATCAATTTGAGAAGAATTGTCGTTGTTACTATGTGAAGTCTTTCAATCCATGAACACACTGTATCTCTGCATTTGTGTAATTCTTTGATTTCTTTCATCAGCACTTTGTAATTTCAGGATATAAGTCTTATGCATATTTTATTAGATTTACACTGAAGTGTATCTTTTTTTGACAATAGTAAATAGTATTATATTTTAATTTTGGTGTCCATGTGTTCATTCAGTGTATAGAAATGCAGTTGATTTTTTTTGTCTTTTTGTGAATAGTTTATTCTACTTGACATAAATGCCCTCAAGTTTCATCTGTGCTATAGCAAGTTTCAGAATTTCCTTCTTTTTTAGGTTGAATTACATTCCATTATATCCATATACCACATTTTGTTTATCCATTCATCTGTGGATGGACATTTGTGTTGCTTCCTGCAGTTGATTTTTATATGTTGATTTTGTGTTCTAAAACCTGCTGCACATCATTTATTAGTCCTAGGATTTTTTTTGTAGTGTCCTTGAGAATTCATAGATAGGCAATCATGTCATCTGCAAATGGTAATAGTTTGCCTTCCTTTCTTATCTGAATGCCTTTTATTTCCTTGACTTGCCTTACTGCACTGACTATAATTTCTAGTACTACGTTCAATAAGAGGAGTAAGAGCAAACATCCTTGCTTGTTCCTAATCTGAGGGGAGAGCTTTCAGCCTTTCCCATTAAGTATAATGTTACCTGTAGGCTTTTTGTAGTGATTTTACCACGTTGCCCTCTATTTCTATTTCTAATTTTCTGAAGCCTGTTTCCATGAATGGATGTTGAATTTCATCAAGTGTTTTTTCTGTATTGATTTATATGATCCTGTGATTTTTCTCAGAATCACAGTCAGTGGTTTTCTCTTTTTGTGTGCTGCCTTTGTCTTTGTTTTGGTGTCTGGGCAGTTCTGGCTTCATGAAATAGATGGGGAAGTGTTGCGTCTACTTCTGTTTTCTGAGAGATTGTGTAGAATTGGTGGTAATTTATCCTCAACATTGTATAGAATTCTCCACTGAAACTCTCTGGATCTAGAGATATCTTCTTGAGGAGTGTTTAAATTATAAATTCAATTTCCTTACTAGTTATAAGTCTTTTTAGATAATCTATTTCATTTTGTATGAGTTATGGTAGTTTGTGTTTTTCATTTAACCTGTCAAATTTATGTGTGTGGTATTCTTTTATCTTTTTTATGTCTGCTGGGTGTGTGTGGTTATCCCTGTTTCATTCCTGATGTTGTTAATTTGTGTCTTCTCTGTTTCTTTGTCACTCTTGCTAGAGGTTTGCCCCTTTTACTGATGTTGTCCATGAACTAGTTCTTCGTTTAATTGATTTTTTTTTCCTATTTTTAAAAAGTTTTCAACTTCACTGATTTCTGTTCTCACCTTTATTATTTCCTTCCTTCCACTTGTTTGGGTCTGTTTTGCTCTTCTTTTTGTAGGTAATGGAGAGGGAACTTACTGCTGTGAAATCTTTCTTATGTATGCATTTCATGCTATAAAATTCCCGCTCAGCAGTGCTTTAGCTGCATCCCACCAATTTTGAGGTGTAGTATTTTCATTCAGTAGAGTATATATTTCAATTTCCCTTGAGACTTCCTCTTTGACTCAGATTTTTAAGAAATGTGTTTCCAAATGTTTAGATTTTTCCTGTTATGTTTCCATTATTAATTATAACACAAGAAGTAGCTTTTGTTTTTGCCTTAAAACCCAATAATTAATTTGATAAAGTACAGATTCATATCACGTAAAGTATACAGATTAAGTAGAATTGATAATTAAATATTCATTGATTGCATCTGCTAAACATTAAAGGGGGAAGAAAATAAGAGTAACAGAAAAAGTTGATGTTTAAAGCTATCAGTTATAGTAAAAATGATAAAAAGACTTTAAAATTATTTTAAGAAACAACTGGAAATATACTATCCTATGTTTTAAAATATCCTAACTGTCCTTTGTGTTTAAATATATATTGCACTTAAATATATATTAAACTTCAAATGCAACGGCCCCATAGAGTTCCTAGCTCTTTTCTTTTTTTATTTTCCTTTGAAATATAGTTTATATACAATACTATATTGGTTTCAGGTGTATGACATAGTGATTTGATGATTATATATATTACTAAGTGCTCATTATGAAAAGTGTGATTACTCTCACCATACAAAGATACAACGTAATTGACTATATTTCCTATGTTGTATATTTCATCCTTGTGACTTATTTTATAACTGGAAGTTTTTACTGCTTACCCCCTTAATGTATTTTGCTGATCCCCTCTCTCCCCTCTCCCATGGCAACCACCAGCTTGTTCACCATGTTTATGAATTTATTTCTGTTTTGTTTGTTCATTTCTTGTATTTTTTAGATCCTGCATATAAATGAAATCATTTGATATTTGTCATTGTCTGACTTATTTCACTGAGCATACCTTGTAGGTGCATCCATATTGTTGCAAAACTTTTAACAAAATGATAAGTATATGCCTGTCAATAATTACTCTAAATATAAATGGACTAAATGCTCCATTCAGAAGACATAGGGTGACTGAATAGATTGAAAAACAAAACTCAACTATATACTGCCTACAAAAGACCCACTTCAGACCTAAAGGTGCACAGACTAAAAAGGAAGACATGGAAAAAGATATTCCACACAAATGGATATTTTAAAAAAGATGGATAACAGCACCTAAATCAGACAAAATAAACTTGAAAACAAAGACTTTAACAAGAAACAAAGGACATTACATAATGGTAAAAGGATCATTCTCCCAAGAGGATATAACAATTGTACATATGTATTCCCCCAACATAGAAGTAGATAAATATATTGAGCTAACATAACAAATGTAAAGGGAGAAATCAACAATAATACAATAATAGTAGGGGAGTTTCACACTCCGCTTACAACAATAGATAATAAATCACTCAGACAGAAAATCAATAAGGAAACTGGCTTTGAATAACACATAAGATCAGGTGGACTTAACAGATACAGACAGATCATCCCATCTAAAATCAGAATACATGCTCTTTTCAAGTATGCACAAACCATTCTCTATAATAGATCATATGTTAGGCCACAAAATAGATCTCAATAAATTTAAGAACATTGAAACCATATCAAGCATCTTTTCTGACCACAGTGGTATGAGGTTGAAAATCAGTTACAAGGAAAAACTGGAAAAAACAGAAACATGTGGAGGCTAAGCAACATGCTATTAAACCACCAATAGGTCAATGAAGAAATCAAAGAGGAAATAAAAAAATACATGGAGACAAATGAAAACAAAAACAGTTCAAAATATGTGGGATGCAGCAAAAGCAGTTCCAAGAGGGAATCATAGCAATACAGGCCTACCTCAAGAAAAAGAGCAATCTCAAATAAACAATTTAACCATACAACTAAAAGCGCTAGGGAACCTAAAAAAGAACAAAGCCCAAATTTAGTAGAAGGAGGGACATATTAAAGATCAGTTCTTTGAATATATCATGTCACTCTCTTCTGGCCTGTGAAGTTTCTGCTGAAAAATCAGTTGACAGCCTAATGGAATTTTTCTTGTATGTAATTCATTGCTTTTTTTCTTGATGTTTTAAGATTTTCTCTTTAATCTTTGACATTTTAATTATTATATAAACAGTTATATAGTCTTGGTGTAGACCTCCTTGGATTCATCTTGTTGGGGGCTCTCTGTGCCTCCTGGACCTGGATGTCTGTTCTGTTCCCCAGGTTAGAGAAATTTTGAGCTATTATTTCTCCAGATAACTTTCTCACCCCTTTCTCTCTCTCTCTCCTCCATCTGGGACTCCTATAATGCGAATGTTAGGACATCTGATGTTGTCCCAGAGTTCTCTTAACCTATCCTCTTTTGTTTTTATCCTTTTTTCTTTCTGCTATTCAGCTTGAGTGCTTTCCCTTACTCTGTCTTCCAGATTGTTGGTCTGTTTGTTCACATCCTCTAATCTGCTGTTAACTCTTCCTAGTGTATTTTTATTTCATTTATTGTATTTTAAATCTCTGATTGGTTCTTTTTTATATTTTCTATCTCTTTTTTGAAGTCTTCCCTGAGTTTACCCACTCTTCTCCCAAGTCCAGTGAGCACCTTTATAGCCATTACTTTAAACTCTTTTTTAGTTATATTGCTTAACTCATGTTTTATTTAGTTCTTTTTCCAAAGTTTTGCCTTTGGAACATATTTCTCTTATCTTCTCATTTTGTTTGACTTTTTGTGTTTGTTTCTATAAATTAGGTGAAATGACTACCTCTTCCAGTCTTGAAGGGGTAGCCTGTGTAGAAATGACCCTTAGGTAGACTGGAGTGCCTGGCATCTTTGACTAGCTACCTGAAGGATAGGTGAGCCCGGGCTGGGGTGTCCCAGTGGGTGATAGCTAGGAGTGTGTGTCACAGACCATACATGTGCCAAGGGAGCACAGTCCAAGTACGTCCAGGTGGGGCCCTACCTGGCCAGGCCGCAGGACTCCTGGTGCTGATGGGGTAGAATTTGGGGGAAGTCCTGGTGAATACCACCCAGTTGCACCTCTGGGGTGATTGAGGGTGGAAAGCATACAGGCCAGTGTAGTCTGAGGACACACCATACTGTTGCCACCTTGGTGGGACTGCTGGATGTCAGGAGGGCATGTTTGGCTGCCAGTAGGGGCTAGGAGAACACCTGTTTACATCTGAAGCTGGTTTGTGTGTCCAGACCATGCTCCTGTCTGCAGTGTCAGTGTGTGTGGGCAGTGTAAACAGTGGTGCTCCCAGCATCTCTGATCTCAGAGCTCTGGCAGGTCCCTTGCAGTTGTAGTTTGCCTGGTGCTTTACTTCTGAAAATCAGCCTCTTTCACTTACAGTGTGATTGCCCTTTAAACCACAGCTTTTTTCCTGTGCCCCAGGGCAGGAAAATCAGCAGCAGGGTCTCTCAGCGATGTCCTTCCCCGCAGCAGGGCCTCATCAGGGGGTGGCACTCCCAGAGGCTACCATATCTCCCTCTCCTGCTGTTTTTTATGTTGTTTCTCTATCCCTTGTGCAGAAGGTATTCACTCAGGCCTCAGTTCTTCCTCAGGAGGAATTGCTCTGTGTGTAGGTGTAGATTCAGTGTGTACACGGGAAGAGGTAGGTTCAGGCTTTTTCTACATCACTATCTTAGACCAAGTGTCCTGTAATTTTGATCATTCAGAAATACCAGGTCCCTGTCTTCCAGTGTTTGGTCTGGAAATAATGGCTAAACATTTTTCCCCCTAACTCTTAGATGGTCACAACCTAATCTAGAGTATTTAAAAGTAAACAAATGGTATAATCAGTTCCCTTTTTATTATATCTTTTATCTCTGCTTTGCTTTGACTTTCTTCCACTCTGCACTCAGGATCATTATTTTATTGTCCCAAAGCACAGATTTCAGAAGAAGTTGTATATAAACTCTTACAAAAAAGCAGAAAATTGTTTGGAAGTGAATCAGCCATAGCACTCCATTACATAAAATAATTCCAGAATAAGAATGACTTTCTGAAGGAACTGAGGAAAATTCACTCCAACTTGTATCTGTTGGTACATATTTTGTGCCTAGCACTTAATGCATACCATCTGAGGGGAAAGATTGGAGATGTAATTCCAGTCTGTCACATCACTAAAAAGCTCATTGGAGAAACAGGCGTATTGTACAACAGAAACTGTTGGGATAGATTCTTGTCTATAATTATGTAGTCTAGTAACTCTTCATTTTATCCAGCAGTGATTAGGAAAAATGATAAGAAAATTTTAATTCTGTACTGTTGACAGCTAGAGTATAATAGGACTCAGAATCCTTCCTGTGTACCTTGCATTTTAACGGCATTGATCATGGGGGCATCAGGAGTCAGGGCATATTTATTCTTCATGATGAGGCTTCCCTCATGAAGGGAGACTGTGGTTTCCTATATATATCCTGTCTTCTCTCAGTGGGTAGTGAGACTGAAGGACTGGGTAACAAGGCACTGTATGTATGTGAGTTTTTACTACATTTGGTAAAAATCATGGTACGATGAAAAGAACATCACACTGTCACAGCAAAGCAGTTGTGGACAGTTTTCATCTATCAAGTAAGAATCTTAATGGTACCCTATCTACCATCAGGGTTATTATGAGAACTGAATTAAAATAAGAGAAGCAAAATTCTTAGATAATTAGATGTCTCTGGCATGTTAGTGGAGTTTTTATGTGACCTTACACTGGTGCCCACTTCTAAAACTCCCTGAAAGCCATACCTCTTCCTGTTACATTCCCTACTGTTATCCAGGGACAATCTTCTATCTCTGCTGGGCCAAAAAGAAAACAGCTGATGAAAACTAATCTGTGGGCCTTAAGTGTAGAGCCACACTGTGATCCAAAGGCAGGCTGATCTTAGATGGGCTCCCGGTGGGGGGTGTTTTTCTGAGTCACTGGTTTATTTTGCTATGACGATTGTCCTGCACTCCACCCACTCTGCCCACACATTGGCCTCATTCTCCTGGGGAGGTGCTGGGTATGATCTTCTGCTCCAACTGCAGGGTAAGCAGCCAGAACTGTCATCTGGACTCTAGATGTTTGGGCTGAATTGTTCCTTCCTTTTGTTTTCTGGAACACATGTGTATTATAGTAATATATCTGGCCTTCACATTGAAGAATGTGAAGAATGAAGAATAGAAGAATGAAGTTCTGTGGTTAGACATAAACAAATAATGCCCAAACTACATCTCATTAGTTAAACCTATAGGTGAATGTTTAGAACTAGAAGTTGTCTCAGGTAATTATAGTGATAGGAATAAAGCTTAGGAAGTTCAGATTAGAGTGCTTGTATCTCACAGATCTTGCTACTTTTTACTTTCTGATCCCAAAGTACACACCCCTAAAGTATGAATGGGTTGTTTCCCAAAAGTTCCATTCTTAGAACTTAGACCATATTTGCCCAAAGAACAGTAACTGAATCATGGGCACCATTCCCCAGCCAGCAACCATAAGTCTTTTTCACATTAATGCATTCTAACATTTTACTGGTTATGGAACTTCAGCTCCCCTTAACCACATTTACAAAATTATTTCTCTGAGGAAAAGAATTTTGAATCCAAGTTCAGATGCTATGGACATATGTCCCCCTGGAGTGGGGAGAATGAGAGGGACAGGGAAAAGGAAAGAACTCTGTGTATTTGGGGCAGGCATATCTTAATCAATTGGAAAAAACAATTTCCATACTGAAAAGTAAATCATTACACCTTCTTAGGAAGATTCCTGTCCACACCAGCCACTGCTCCTCTGTTCTGAACTGGTAACAAAAAAGGGCAGTTACAAGGAGATTATGAATGGCAGACAGCAAAATAGAATGTCTTCCTTGCTAGTCTGTACATGGGTTTGATTATTCCTTAAGTTGAAGGCAAGTCAGAAACTGGTTGTACACTTTTTGATATGTATATTTCTCATTTTTAAAAACACGTAAAGCTGCACCATTGCTACTGTATTAAGTTGTAAATAACCAGAGGGCAGAAGCCAATGTTGGCTTAACTAAATAACCTGAATATGACACTGCGTGGCTGTCTTTTAAATTCTTAACTTATATCTTTGGCTAATGTGTGTAGGTTCATCTCTGTTTGAAGTTGATGAACTTTTGGTGTATTACCAAAGACATCTAAGATATTTTTAGATATGTACCAGACGTCTCAGTTCTTTCATTGGTCTGAGAAAGCCAGTTTATACTTTGATACTTCCAGAAAAGTGCTGTGCTGGGTATAGTTCTAATACTCTTGAAAATAGAGCTCTTGTCTTTAACTTGGATATAAGTATTTATGTCATGTAAATGTGAATAATATGCCTTGAGCTTTTTTTACATAGCTCCAATTGAACGTAAATTATTTTCCCCCGAAGAGGAAGAAAGTCCTGCAATGTCTTAATTCTGGCAAGATACCAGTAGATAATGGACAAATTAAGGCTACACTCAGAATTTGTGGATGATTATTTTCTTTACAAACCCAGTTCTGAGTAACAAGCTCGGCTGTTTTAGCATAAGAAAGGGTTTGAACACCACATTAACCTTGTAACAAGCCAGTGAAATCTGCACTGGCCTTTCTTGTGCAGTGTCTGACCCTTATCTGTGATTTAATATCCTTTGTGGCTACTTGTGACGTGGTTTGTCTTAGTCTTTGAGGAATGTTTGCTCTTGTTTATTTCTCTAGTCTGTCACAAGTTTATCATGAAGTGTTCCTTTAAGCAATTATCTGTGTAAAAAAAAGGAAAATAAAAACAGTTTAGGTGTAAAGACAAAAAAAATCACTTGTATGAATAGTAGATGTTTTAAAGTTAGGCAGCTTTTGGAATAACACCTATTTGTTATTGAACAGATTTTTTGCATTTAGCTGCCTGTACCTGTATTAGAGTGTGCCATCTGAATGAAACTGCATATTGCATTTTTTTAAAGCCTGGGTGTGACTGTCTTAACTTAATATACACATATGCATTCCACTGGAAACAGATGCTTTGCATGGCCTAGTTAACCTGAGCCAGTCTTTCTTCCTCAGTCTGGAACACACTCCACCACCCCCTACCATGAGCTAGTCACATAGACATGGCATGCGTCTGCTTCCCCATCTATAAAATGTCCATAAAAGCATAAAGAAACAGTTGTACAGAGGAAGATGGCGGCATGAGTAGGGCGGCAGAAATCTCCTCCCCAAACCATATAGATTCTTCAAAATACAACAAATAATACTACTCCTAAAAGAGAGACCAGAAGATACAGTACAACAGCCAGGCTACATCTACATCTGCAAGAACTCAACACCCCACAAAAAGGGTAAGATAAGAAGCCGTGACCTGGCGGGACCTGAGCACTCCCCCTACCCCAGCGCACTGGCGGAAGGAAAAGAATCAGAGTGGGGAGGGAGTGGAAGCACAGGAGTGCTAAATAACTAGCCCTAGCAATCTGCACCGGGAGTACAGACACACATTGCATGGTGTACTGGATATTAGAGAAACAGAAAAGTAAAACCCGAGACAGAGCGCGTCCCCACAGCTGGCTCCCCTGGGACAAAAGAAAAGCACGCGCTTTTTAAAAGCCTTAAAGGGACAAGGGCCCAACAGCTGCACAAAATCGTCCCTGCACATTCAGCCCAGCAGGCTGGGAATCTTGAGGAATTTCGGGCCTCCTAACCCCCTGCCAGGTAAAGCAGCCCCGAAGCGCCTCACAGCGATAAGCAGCCTGCCATTCGTTCACTCCTGCCTGTGCCGGCTGAACCGCCACACCTGCTGAGCAGCCCCAGAGCTGCGCCGCCCGTGGCAACCACACAGAGTCTCCTCCCGGCATGCAGAGAACCCTGAAGGAGAGCAGAAGCTGGAGCAAGGTCTGAAAGAGCAAAGGGGCCGTCCTGGCAGTAGAACTCACCAGCAGTGCTCCAGGCTAGCCTGAGGGTGGCCCTGCCCACGGCAGCTCAGGGGATTATCCCAGAGACTGCCTCCCGGTGGGCGGGCAACCAGCACAGGGTGCTGAAGTCAGAGGAGGTCTGGAAGGTGGGAAAGGGCCCATCCTTGCAGTAGAACACACCCAGCATGGTTGCCACGCCCCGGCAGGGCTCCAGGCTAGCTTTCAAAACAAAGAAAGTGGCAAGAGATAAAGAAGGACATTACATAATGATACAGGGGTCAGTCCAACAAGAGGATATAACCATCATAAATATATATGCACCCAACAGAGGGGCAACAACATATGTGAAACAAATACTAACAGAATTAAAGGAGGAAATAGAAAGCAATGCATTAATTTTAGGAGACTTCAACACACCACTCACTCCAAAGGACACATCAACCAGACAGAAAATAAGTAAAGACACAGAGGTACTGAACAACACACTAGAACAGATGGACCTAACAGACATCTACAGAACTCTGCACGCAAAAGCAGCAGGATGCACATTCTTCGCAAGTGCACATGGAACATTTTGCAGAATAGACTATATACTAGGCCACAAAAAGAACTTCAGTAAATTCAAAAATATTGAAATCCTACCAACCAACTTCTCAGATCACAAAGATATAAAACTAGGCATAAATTGTGCAAAGAAAACAAAAAGGCTCACAAACACATGGAGGCTTAACAGTATGCTCCTAAATAATCAATGGATCAATGACCAAATTAAAACAGAGATCAAGGGACTTCCGGGAAGATGGCGGTGTGAGCAGGGCGGCAGAAATCTCCTCCCAACACTATATTTATCTACGAAAACACAGAAAATACATCTATTCCTAAGAGAGAGACGAGAATACACAGGAAAGCGCACAGCGTGCAGCTACACCCGAGAGGACTCGGCACCCCGTGAGGCGGGTAAGATACGGAGCCGCGACCCGGCGGGACCCGAGCCCTCCCCCACCCCAGCGCACCGGCGGGAGGAGAGGATTCAGAGCCGGGAGGGAGTGGAAGTGCACCCCGCGAAGTAGCCAGCCCCGGGGATCTGCACGGGGAGCGCTGACCCACATTGCGCAGTGCAGCGGAGATTGGAGAGACAGAGGGGCAGGATCTGAGCGGGGAACGCGCCAGGTGCTTGCAGCCGGCTCCCGGGAAGGAAAAAAAAAAAGCGCGCGCTTTCCTCAGCGGTCTTAAAGAGACAGGAGCCCAGCGGAGGAGCCGGATCGCCCCAGCACACGCAGCCCAGCAGGCTGGGAGTCCTGGGGAGTTTCAGACACCTTAGCTGGCGACTGAGGAAGCGTAGCCATACTTAACACTTCTCACTGAGATCAACAGCCTCCTATTCGTTCCCATCCCTGCCAGAGCGATAAAGGGCCCTGCGGAGCGGCACAGTCACAGCTGTGGAATAGTGGGGCAATAGCGCCACCTAGAGCATTCCCACAGAATCTACGTCCGGTGGGCATTCTTTTTGTTTTTGTTTTGTTTTGTTTTGTTTTGTATGTTTTTGTTTTTTCTTTTCTTTCTTTTTTTCTTTTTTTCTCTTTTTTTTTCTTCTCTTTTTAAAGTCTTAAAGAGCCCAGCTGACATACGTGGCAACTATCAGTAACCAATTCTATAGCCATGAAAAGACAGAGGAATATGGTTCAGACCAAAATCAACCAGACAACCCCAGAGAGGGAGTCTGAAGGGATGAAATGCACAGTCTTCCTGAAAAAGAATTTAAGAATAAAAATCATAACCATGCTGATGGACTAAATGTGCAAGAGCTGAGGGAGGAAGTGAGGGAACTGAAGAAGAATAATGCTAGAAATCAGACAACTGATCTAATGGGCTTTAACAGCAGAATGGATGAGATGCGAGAGACTGTTAATGGAATAGAAACAAAGAACAGAAGATACAGAGCAGCTGAAGCGAAGATAAAAGGATTTCTAGGAATGAAAGAATATTAAGAGAACTGTGTGACCAATCCATGGAACAATATTAGCATTATAAGAATTCAAGGAAGAAGAGAGAGAGAAAAAGGATAGAAAGTGTCTTTGAAGAAATAATTACTGAAAACTTTCCCTCGCTGGGGAAGTGATCTCGCGTGCAAGCTCTATGAATCTCCCAACACAAGGGACCCAAGGAAGACAACACCAAGACACATAATAATTAAGATGGCAAAGATCAAAGATAAAGACAGAGTATTAAAGGCAGCTAGAGAGAGAAAAAAGATCACCTACAAAGGAAAACCCATCAGACGATCATCAGACTTCTCAACAGAAACCTTACAGGCCAGAAGAGAATGCATGATATATTTAACATAATGAAACAGAAGGGCCTCGAACCAAGAATATTGTATCCAGCACGATTATCATTTAAATATGATGGAGGGATTAAACAATTTCCAGACAAACGAAAGTTGAGAGAGTTTGCCTCTCATAAACCACCACTACAGGATATCTTAAATGGACGGTTCTAGAGGGAAGCACCCCTAAGGCTAAAAAGATATCAACAGAGAAAATAAAATCATAGCAAAGAAAGCAGACCATCCAAGTACTAACTAAAGGAAAAGAATAAAACACCTAGTATATAAAGAATGGAGGAGGAAGAATAAGAAGAGAGAGAAAGAAAGAAACATCAGATCAGGGTAAAGCTTAAGGGCAATAACTTACCAACAAAAGGTTAGATTGTTAGATAGTAAAGAAGCAACCCTTGAACCCTTGGTAACCACAAATCTAAAGCCAGCAATAGCAATAAGTACATACCCATCAATAATCACCCTAAATGTAAATGGACTGAATGCACCAATCAAAAGACACAGAGTAACAGAATGGATAAAAAAGCAAGACCCATCTATAAGCTGCCTACAAGAAACTCACCTCAAATCCAAAGATATACACAGACTAAAAGTGAAGGGATGCAAAAAGATATTTCATGCAAACAACAAAGAGAAAAAAGCCGGTGTTGCAGTACTTGTATCAGACAAAATAGACTTCAAAACGAAGAAAGTAGCAAAAGATAAAGAAGGACATTACATAATGATAAAGGGGGTCAGTCCAACAAGAAGATATAACCATTATAAATATATATGCACCCAACACAGGAGCGCCAGCATATGTGAGACAAATACTAACAGAAACAAAGGAGGAAATAGACAGCAATGCATTCATCTTAGAGACTTCAACACACCACTCACTCCAGAGGACAGATCAACCAGACAGAAAATAAGTAAAGACAATAGAGGCACTGAACAACACACTAGAACAGATGGACCTAACAGACATCTACAGAACTCTACACCCAAAAGCAACAGGTTACACATTCTTCTCAAGTGCACATGGAACATTTTCCAGAATAGACCACATACTAGGCCACAAAAGAACCTCAGTAATTTCAAAAATATTGAAATCCTACTCCAAGCAACTTCTAGATCACAGGTGATAAAACTAGAAATAAATTTTAGAAAGAACGTTCACAAATACATGGAGACTTAACAACACTCTAATTAATCAATGGGTTAACGACCAAATCAAAACAGAAATCAAAGAATATATGGAGACTAATGACAACAACAACACAAAGCCACAACTTGTGGGACGCAGCAAACGCAGTTCTAAGAGGAAAATACACTGCAATCCAGGCCTATCTAAAGAAAGAAGAACATTCCCAAATGAACAGTCTAAAGACACAATTACTGAAATTGGAGAAAGAAGAACAAATGAGGCCAAAAGTCACCAGAAGGAGGGACATAATAAAGATCAGAGAATAAATAAATAAAATTGAGAAGAATAAAACAATAGAAAAAAATCATTGAAACCAAGAGCTGGTTCTTTGAAAAAATAAACAAAATAGATAAACCCCTAGCCAGACTCATTAAGAGAAAAAGAGAATCTACACACATAAACACAATCAGAAATGAGAAAGGAAAATCACGACGGACCCCACAGAAATACAAAGAATCATAAGAGAATATTATGAGACTCTATATGCTAACAAGCTGGAAAACATAGAAGAAATGGACAACTTCTAGAAAAATACAACCTTCCAAGACTGACCAAGCAAGAAACAGGAAAACTAAACAGACCAATCACCAGTGACGAAATCGAATTGGTAATCAAAAAACTACCCAAGAACAAAACCCCTGGGCCTGATGGATTCACCTCTGAATTCTACCGGACATATAGAGAAGAAATAACAC
>JAVSCE010004999.1:0-70603 GCA_032199065.1 Smutsia gigantea | reverse complement strand
GGTCATGGTACCACATTTTAGCTGTGTCACCTTGTAAAGCTGAATAATCTTAGAATCCTTATTTGTAAGATGGAGATAATATCTATAACATATGTTGTTGCCAGGACTGAGGAGGTAAGGCACATAATGCACTGACTGGAATATTGAGGCCCTCAGTAAGTATTTCACAGAACAGAAATTTCTTTGCAATTTCCATTAAGTAGGTTATGGGTCCTTGCTGGGGTAGCAATATTTGTATCAGACAAATAGACTTCAAGACAAAGTCTATAACAAAAAAAAGAAGGTCATTATATAATGAAAAAGAGGTCAATCTAAGAGGATATAACATTTGTAAATATTTATGCAACCAACATAGGAGCACCTAAATATAAAAAACAAAAATATAAAACAAATATTAACAGACACTAAGGGAAAAATTGGCAGCAGCACAATATCAGGCAATTTTTAACAGCCCACCTACATCAATGGATAGATGATCCAGACAGAAAAACAATAAGGAAACATTGACTTTAAGTGACACATTAGACCAAATAGACTAACAGAACATTCCACCCCAAAGCAGCAGAATACACATTTTCAAATGCAAACACACCATTCTCCAGAATAGAGCAAATGCTAGACCACAAATCAAGTCAATAAATTTAGGAAGATTGAAATTATATCAAGCATTTTTTCTGACCATGTGGTAAGAAACTAGAAATGAATTACAAGAAGAAATTTGGAAAAACCACAAACACATGGTTTCCTAACAATGTGCTACTAAGCAACCAATGGGGAAATCAAAAAATACCTTGAGACAAATGAAAATGGAAAGACAACATTTCAAAATCTATGAGGTACAACAAAGACATTCTTAAGAGAGAAGTTTGTAGTGATACAGGCTTACCTTAAGAAACAAGAAAAACCTCAAACAATCAAACTTTACACCTAACAAAAAACAAAGCCTAAAGTAAGAAAAGAAAGGAAATAAAAACCAGAGTGGAATAAATGAACTAAAAACTAAAAAAGTCAGTGAAATTAAGAGTTGGTTCTTTGAAGAGATAAAATTGATAAACATTTAGCCAGATTCAAAAAAGAAAAAAGAGAAAGGGCTGAAGTAAATCAAATCAGAAACGAAAGAGAAGTTCCAACTGATATCACAGAAAAACAAAGGATCAAAGAGTTGACTAAACAATTATATGCCAACAAATTGGACAACTTAGAAGAAATGGATACATTCCTAGAAACACACAATCTTCAAAGACTAAATCATGAAGAAAGAAATCTGAATAGGCCACTTACTATTAAAGAGTAGTGGAAATCAAAAAAGTGAATAAAAGTCCAGGATCAGCTAGCTTCAGTAGTGAATTCTATCAAAAATCAAAGATTTAATACCTGTCCTTCTCAAACTCTTCCAAAAAAACAGAAGAGGAATGAACACTTCCAGGCTCATTTTATGAAGCCAGAATTACTCTGATACCAGAAAAACACACTACCATAAAAGAAAACTATAGGCTAATATCTCTGATGAATATAGATGCAAAAATCCTCTACAAGATATAACCTAACTAAATTCAACAATACAGTGAAAGGATCATACAACCACAATCAAGTGGGATTTATTCCAGGGCAGGGATAGTACAGTATTCACAAGTCAATCAGTGTGACACCCCACATTAACAGAAAGAATAATAAAAAACATATGATAATTTCAATAGATGCAGAAAAAGCATTTAACATTCAACACTCATATACAATAAAAACTCTTAACAGAGTGGGTAGAGAGGGAATGTACCTCAACATAATAAAGGCCATATGTGGCAAACCCACAGCTAACATCATGCTCAATGTTAGTCAAAAGCTGAAAGTTTTCCTCTAAGATCAGAAACAGTAGAAAGATGCCTAATCTTGCCACTTTCATTCAACATAGTAATGGAAGTTCTAACCCCAGGAATTAGGTAAGAAAAATAAATAAAAGGTATCCAAATTGGAAAGGAAGAAGTAAAACTGTTTCTTACTTGCAGATGACATAATACCATATATAGAAAACCTTAATGACTCCACCAAAAAACTGTTAAAACTAATAAATGAATTCATAAAGTTACAGGATACAAGATTAATATACAAAAACTGTTGCATTTCTATACACTAACAGCAAACTATCAGAAAAAGAAATCAAGGAAAAAAATCCCACTCACAATTACATCAAAAAGAATAAAATACCAGGAATAAATTTAACCAAGGAGGTTAAAGACCTGTAATTTAAAAAGTTTGAGATATTGATGAAAGAAATGGATTAAAGAAGATACAAATAAATAGAAAGATTTACCATGTTCATGGCTTGAAGAATTAATACTATTAAAATGTTCTTACTACTTAGAGGCTTTGGCCTTGTGAAAAATGGCTCCTTCCACTTCGTAGACTGAGGTACGGGGCCCCTAGGGAGCCCAGGGCAGCACTGGGTTTGGACTCTGGAAGCTGCTGGGGCAGCAGTGGGGTAGGTGAGAGGGGTCATCTTGAAGAGGAGAAAGAGGCTGAGACAGAACTTCCCCGAGAAGCCAGGCTGCCACAGGTCTCCATTCCTACTCTCGCACTGGAGCTGGGCCTTCCCCCAAAGCTGCCTTGGGGAGAGGGATGGGCCATTCTGTAAGGGGCCGCAGTGGGATTCTTGAAGACTGGAGACACTAAGGCAGCTGGGGATGGGAGGTTAGTCTCCACCCCTCAGCCTGGCCCGGGCTGAGGGCAGGACTTGGGAGGCAGGCTCCGCACCTCTGAGGGCTTAATAATAGAACAGCAGCTAATACTTTCTGAGAGCTCTGCCCACTAGGCACCGTCCGTGGACTGGGTCCTTTAATCCTTATGACAATCTTTGGGGGTACGGTAGGAATTATTAGAACCTCCATTTTGCAGCTGAGAAACTGAGGCACAGAGAGGTTAAATAACTTGCCCAAGGTCACACAGATAGAAGGCGGCAGAGCTGGATTGAGCCAGGGCTTGGCAGGCTAATAGAACTGGGCTGTAGTCCTAATTTCACCCCTTCTTGCTGTGTAATTTTGGCCAAGTTACTTTGCTTCTCTGGGGCCTCCCTACCCCCAGATTATGCCCACATCACCTACTGTTTCACAAGCCTGCTTTCTCCTGGACTCTGAGCCAGGCATGTCCCATATCTGCTCTTATTTAATTCTCCCTCTAGCCTTGGTGGGTGATCTTACCCATGTTGCAGGAGGTGGAAGGGGCTTGCTCGGGGCCTGGCCTGGAGCCCTTGATCCTCCACTGCCTCACAAGTCTCTGTCATCTGTAAAATGGAGGTATTCTGAGGGTCGCTGGGGATGGATTGTAAACTGCACGGCTGTCAACGAGATTGAGGGGGGCAGGGCTCGTGTCTGGGCACAGGAGCGGGGAAGTATTTAGAACCTCAGGATGAGGGGGTCCAAAAAGCCACCATTCCCCTGGCCTGACTTTAATCCCCACTGTCCCTTAGAAAGTTGTTGTATGGAGCCCGAATCTACATCCCTGCCCCCCATCCTGCTCTGCTTCCTGCACCCATTGCACCTAAGGTTCTCTCTGGCCTGAGTGACAGGCTCAGAGAGGGGGAGCACTTGGTGAGGTCCACAGAAGTCAGTAGAAGTGTCAGAATGCTTTCCTGCTAGACCGTGAGCCCTCTAGGGCTGCCTCTGTGGCTGCCGTGTTCTTTGTTGAACCCTTAAGGCCAACTTTGTGCCTGGCCCAGAATTGAATGGTTTGAACGAATGAACAAAGGAATGAATGAAGCAGGAGGGAAGCCAGGACTGTAAGTGTAGAGCCCAGACTGGGACATTGTGTTCTCTCCTGTGGAGGTGGGTTGGCAAGGGATGGGGAGACTGGCAGAGTCCTGCTGGGTGCAGGACGTGTGCCCGTGGGCTGGGAGGCGCTGGGGGCCTCATGGGGTGGGCCTGTGGTCTGAGTGCCAAGCTGTGGCCATCATGTCTGGGTGGGACAGAGGCATTGTGGCTTTGGGCTCCTGCCCAGCTGCCTGGAGCCCTGTGCTTTTGGGTCTGGTGGGGCAGGGTAGCAGGACCAGGAGCTGTCCTGGGGCTCAGGCTCTTGCTCCCCCCATGCCCCCAGTCTAGTAGGGGTTAGGCTGGTTCTGAACTACCTGGCGGGTCTTGCTGTCCCCTTAACATTCTGCCACATCCTGGGAACATCAGGCCAGGGCCTGGTAAATATCTGTTGGCTGAACCTCTCAGCCTCCCAAGATCCCAGGAGGCCGGGTAGCCATTACTTCCGGCCCCCTCCCTGCAGACCAGGCTCCGGCCAGAGGGGTGGCCTCTCCCCTCCCCCACTGACCAGGCCTAGTCTCAGCGCCAAACAGGAAGCTGTGATTACAGGGGGACTCTAAGCTGCAATGGCTGAGGGCCCAGCTGGGGGATGGGTGTAGAGTTGGCCCCTGACAAAGGATCTGGCTCTTTCTTACCTGGCTGCTGAGGGTAGAGAGCAGAGAACACCTACGCTGTCCTTTTATACTAGGTGGGGAGTGTTCTATAAACTTCATTCCCCAGCTGACTGAAATCTGCCTTCTTTCCATCCCTGGTCCCCCACCTGGGCCTTGGTGCTATGTCTGTTCTGAGGTCTCCAAACCTGAGGGTGCAGCTTGAGGTAGTAGAAGGGGCAGAGGCCCCAGAGCCAACTGGACCGGAGTTGAAATCCTGGTTCTGCCAATCCCTTGCTGTGTGATCTTGACAAATTCGCTTAACCTCTCTGAGCCTCATTCCTCTCTTCTTTAAAATGAGCTAAAAATACCTCTCTCTGCCCCAGAGTTGTTTGGGAATGGACAACATGAAATAACACGGTGTCTGATAAGGAGCGGGCTGCTCCTGAAAATACGTTTTTTTTTTCTTTTCCCATTTACCTGCCTTGGCTTTGCTCTTTCCTGCCCTTTCTTGGTCTCACTGAGGAATTGCTTTTTGGGCATGAGGATAAGGTTTTCCCTTGGAGAATGTGGGAACCGAGTTTGAACGGTCATGGACGACCCGACACAGAACCCTGGGTTTGGGGGCTACGCCAAGGAGAACTTGGGCCAGGACACCCAGCTGGAGCAGGCAGGATCCGAGTCGGATTAGAGGCAGCACTTTCCACTGCCTTGTGGTGCCGAGCTCATGGGGAATTTGGTTCTGTGGTGCTGTCGGCAGCCTGTGGTCCAGTCTGGGTTGGACTCCTGGCTCTCAGGTCCTTCCAGTCCTGGAGTCCCGGAGAGGCCTTGCTGTTTGCAGCTTTAGCTCCTGACATGGTGGCTCCCAGCTGGGCAGCACCTCAGCCGTGTGCTCAACACACAGGCCTTGTGTGGGTGGCATGTGTGTTTGTGGCGGGTGTGTTGTGCTTCTGTGAGTTCTAGGGGGCGGCACTGAAGAGAAGCCAGGAGTGGGGAGAGCCCTAAAGAGGTGATCGGCCTCTCAGCATGTCATCGCACAGATGGGAATCCTGAAGCTCAGGGATGGCCTGGGCCCTTGTCCAAGGACTGGGGCCGGTTCTCTAGCTGTACATGGTCTCATTGAGTCTTCCGACCCCTCTTGGAGGCTGGTGGTATTCCCCTTGTTTAGAAGAAGACTCAGAGATGTTGAGCCACCTGCCGAAACTCACACAGTCAGGTACTGGTAGAGCCATGTATTCAGCCACCCCTTTGCCAGAGTTCTGTCGGTCCCATTGCTGACCTGTCATCACTCCCCCTTCAGGACCAGGGTTTTCTGAGACAGGGTTGAGGTGGGGGACGTTGCTGAATAGCGCCTTCACCCAGCTTCTGGGATGCGCCGTGGGCTTGCTTCACACTGGGGCCAGCCTCAGCCCAAGCGCTTCCAGCTCTCTGCAGCCCCCGCACTGCCAGCCAGGCCCCCCACCCGTCCTGTCCTTCCCCAACCCTCCCAGCCCTGCTCACTGGCCCAGACTTTAATAAGGGTAATTTAGAATCAATCACCAGCAGGATCTGGGAAATCTAATTGCAGCATCTGATTGCCAATTTGACTGCAGGCACCAGGGTGCTGTGGGTGGCTTATTGGGCCTGTCTCCCTCCCTGGGGTGGGGTTGGGGGGGTCATGTGGAGGCTGTGAGGGCCGAGGAGACGAGGATCCTAGGGAGCTGGGGGCTGTTATCCTGGGAGCAGGGGAAGGATGCTAGGGCTTGTCGGGGTGCCTGATGGAACCCATATGCTGCCACCGCCTCCAGAGCACACAGCTGCGGGTGGGTGCCCATGCTTATTTCTTCCCCTCACTCACCCACTTGTGTTCACTGCTACCTTCTCAGGGCCAGGCCGCTGAGATCGGGGTGGGGGTGTCTGCTGCTGGACTCTGGTTGCTGCCCTCTAGATGTTCCTGGAGTTGGCAAGACGGGCACCGAGGATGACCACCCTGACGATAACAACGGCCAGTATTGGCAGAGAGTGCGCTGTGCTCCGGGCCTGGTTCTGAGGGCCTCCCATGCTCTCTCTGTGTTCTTACCATGACCCTATGAGGTAGGCATTGTTACCCCATTTTACAGATGGGGACACAGGCTGGACAGGTTAAGCAACGTGCCTAAGGTGAGGCAGTGAGTAAGCAGACGGGGTCTGTGCTTCCCAAGATGCCATGTTTGGGGGCCCTGAGCAGGCCGAGGAGGCAGTGGGTTGGGGGTGTCTGTCTTCTGATTAGCTCATTCATGCTCCCAACATTTATTGAGCCCCTGCTGTATGCCAGGCCCGTGCTGGGGACTGTAGGTGTGCAGGGGAATCTTGCGTGTGTGTCCCGTGTCTTGTCAGTGAGCCTTGTGTGGGTGGCATGTGTGTTTGTGGCGGGTGTGTTGTGCCTCTGTGAGGTTCTAGGGGGCGGCACTGAAGAGAAGCCAGGAGGGAAGCCCTGTCGCCCCTCTGAGACAAGTTCAAATCCCAGCTCTGCCACGGAAGTGCAGTGAACTTGGGCCAGCGACTGCTTGACTCAGCCTTAGTCTCTCCTCCTCTGTCAGATGGGCCAGTAGTGTGGGGAGGTGCAGCTACTTAACACAAGCTGCTGCTGGATAGTTATTTTAATTATTAGACTTTCCCTGAGATTGTTATGTCTCAGAGGTGAGCCTGCTACTGGCTTATCAAGTGACTGTGGGCAGATTTTTCCCCATCTGAGCCTCTGCTTCTACATCTGTAATGTGGCGAGACTGGCTTGGGGGACCCAGGGCCCTTCCCGGTGAGGAGCTGTGAGAAAGACCTGAGGCCAGAACGTGCAGGGCCTGACCTGGGGGGGCCCAGAGGGGAGGGCAGAGCAGGCCTGCTGGGCTGCAGGAGGGTGGGAGGCCCGTTCCCTTCACGTGGCCTCTCTGTGGTTCCTCTTGGGCCGGGGTGGGAGGTGCCCCTTTCCTTGCCCATTACACCGAGCACCACTTTCTTCCCAGTCTCTGGGACGCGATCGGTCAAATCCGGTCACTGGGGCTGGGCTGGGCTGTGAGTCTGTTTTCCTGGCAGAGGAGGAACACTGGGAGGAGAGTCTGGTATCTGGGTCCTTGTCCCTACTCTGTGGCTGACCTGCCCGTCACTGCAGCCAGTGTTTACTGATGCCTCCCCTCTCTGGCCTGAGCAAAAGGAACCCCAAGGGAGCTGAGCCTGGTCCCTGACCTCAGGAAGCTCCCAGTTAGGTGAGAGAGCCAGCACTAAGAGGGTCTGAGGGAGCCAGTCGGGGAATGGGAGGTTGGCTTTGGCTCTGGAGAGTCAGGGAGGGCTCCATGGGGGAGGTGTCTTTTGTACCAGGCCTTAAAGGTGGCAGCACACGGATAGGCAGAGGGACCAGGGTGGACAAAGGCACAGGTGGGGTGTGTCATGGTATATTAGGGAACTAAAATGTGGTTAAAAGCAGCAATTCCCAACTAGGGAAGGAGAGCCAATACGTTGAGGTGGGAACATAACTTCCTTTGGGGTGGAGGAACCATTGCTGTAGGAGCTCCTGTTTCTAATGAGAGCGCGTTGTTTCTAGCATTTGACAGGCATTCGCTGGGCACCTGGGTGCCAGGCCCTGTGCCATGGGGTGTTCTGGGGCTGAATGGTTGAACGCTGAAGGGTCTTGGCATGCAAGACACCAGTGGCTCACAAAGTGGGCTTTGAGTCCAAACCGAGGCATTTGGGTTCCATCCTGCAGGTAGAGGATGTTGGTCTATAAAATGGGTACAGCTCCACTGCCCTGAAGGGCTGGCATGGCATGCCAACAGGAGCATGGATGCAATAATGTTAATATTGAATTATGCCTGTTAAGTGTCTGCCATGTGCAAGATACTCTGCCAGAAGTCTTACATACAAAAACTCACTTAATCCTACAACAGCCTTAGGAAGGAGGCACCATTATTATCTTGATGTTACAAAAGAGGAATTTGAGGCACAGAGAAGTTAAATAACTTGTTTGACGTCACAGAGCACTCGAGTAGTGGCAGATTTCCTAGGATTTGAACCTATGCAGTCTGGTGTCGGAGTACTATCTGGTGTATAAACACTGCTCCATGCTGCCTTATATGGTGCAAACTGTAAAGTGTGGTGCCCTGAGAGGGTGAAGGTAACAATGGTCGGGGCTTGCTAGATACGTGAGCCTGTGTGGCTGCTGTGGGGTGATCCTGACCCAGATCTGGGGGCTCTTGGCTCCCCTACAGTTCTGTTTTCTGCTGCATGTTTTCTGTGCAGGTTGGGCCACAGGCTGAAGATCTAAGGATTGAAGATGATTTCAGTTGGAAGGGCCCTTGGAAACACTCTTGTCCAACTTGTTTGTTGTCCAGAAGGGGAAACTGATGCCAATGGAGTGATCAGTAGTCACAGCGAGGATCTGCGAAGGTCTGGTCGTTCAGCCTTCTTATTTTACGTAAGAGGAAGTTGAGGCTCAGAGAAGTACAGTGGCTTGCCTGAGTGACACAGCAAGTTGGTGGCTGAACTGGGACTAAGAGCTTTGTCTCCTGACTCTTGGGCAGGGTACCATCCCTTGTACCATGTTTCTTCTCTTTACCTGTCTCTGTTCTGTGCAGACTGCTGGCCCAGGTCCCACCTACCTCGCCAGGATGCCTTCCCTGACCCAGTCCCAGTTGCCCTCAGGCCCAAGACTATACCAAAATGATTCCCATCAGTGCATTCACTGTACTAATCCAGCTTCATCGCTTTGCCCTGTACACCCCTCACTGCTACAACCCAAGACTCCTGGCTATTCCCTGGGTATAGAGCACAACGTTGTCTATTTTACCTTCATGTCTCTGCATGTGCTATTCACTTTGTATGGATATTCCCTTTTCAAGTGAACTCCTACCCATCCTCCCAAATCCAACACAGATGTCCCCTTCACTGAGAAGACTTTATGAACCTCTCCTCCCATGTTGCAAGCACAGTGAGCCCTTCTTCCGCCCCTTCTCTCCTGCCTCCCTCTTTTAGATTCCCAGGCACTTCTCTTCTACAGGTTAGGATTCTTTGCAGAGCCCCAGTTCTGTTACATTGTTTCAGCATCTGGTTCCCCACAGGGTTACCATGTTAGTTCCTTGGAGCCCTCACTTGGACACATTGTTGCAGCAGCCAGTCCCCCATTACATCATCTCCCTCTGCAGCCAGCACACATGTAACTGTTTTGTTTTTGCAAATTCTGACATTGCTACATTGTTTCCATTTTGTGTTTTCTACATCCTCAATCTGTTCTTTTTTCCTGGTTCTCCACTGTTGTCAACACCTTGTCCTGTCTCTCCAGGCCCCCTGCTTCTGTGATCCCCAAGCTTGGAGAGGGGAGAGGGGAGGCTGGCAGCAGGGAACCGTGGGCATGGGGCTGCAGCCTTCTTGCCTCAGTTAGCCTGGAGCTGGGCGGAGAGGGGGTGGAGGAGGACTGGGGTCTTTTGGACTCCACCTTCTGTGGGTTCCCAGACTCAGGCTTGGTTATAAGGGCCCTTTCCCCTCTGCCCCCACCTGCCTTCCCCAGCAAGCCCTCTTGCCTAATTCCCCATCGTCCTGTCTGCTCACTGCTCTTCTCCTTTCTCCCTATCCCCCCCTCCTCCCCCTTCCCTCCTCCTGCTTCTGGTTCCCCACTGCCGCACCCGGGGCTGGCTGGAACCTCTCTCCCAGGCTACCGCTCAGTGGGGCCCAGACCCAAGGAGTCCACTGGGGCCATAGGTCTCAAGGGCTGAGGGGGTGGTTTGGGTCAGGGCGAGAGGGACTCCTTACTCCTTGCCCTCCTGGTCCAGAACCCCCATTCCCTTCCTCCACCTCTCTAGAAGTGTAGTTTCAAAGGCAAAGGGCCACAGGAAATGAGGCCCTGGCCTTGCTGTTCAGATGAGGGCTGTGTGCCCAAAGACGCAGCTTGGTTATTCAGGGTCCCCCAGCTGCGTGGGCAGAACAGAGCCCCCAGGGCAGTGGTTCTGGGCACCTCTGGGAACTGAGCCCAGCTTGACTGAATCTTGTTTTGTGTGAGGTGGGGGAGCTCGGAGGCTTGTTGGGGACAGTCTCAGACCTAGAAGAAGGGGTCTGGCTCTGTGTTTAAAGGATGGTCTGCACAACTGTGGTTGGGCCCAGGGTGGTCCTTTCTCCAAGTGGACCTAAGGCCATATTTAAATCTTGAGGTCTGGGCGCAGGCTGGGTTTGTGCACATGTGCATGTGTGGTGGTGTAATGCCATGGGTCTGTGCACATGTGTGGGGGCCCCGGGTGTCAGTGAGGGACACTTATGTGTATGTGGCCCACTCCTTTGTCTTCAGCTATTTTTGTGGCTCAGGTGTGAGGCCAGGCCAGGGGAATCAGGAGTCCCCCTTTCTCAGGTGTAGGGGGCCGGCCCCAATATCTTGGATGGCATGGATATTAGCAGCTCCTGGAAGAATAGTGGAAGAATCTGGGAGACACCCTCCTTACTTCAGGGGAGTTAATCCACACACAGAAATGTACACAGATGCAGACCCATGTGTATATATGAAAGAGATTGCAGACACACACCATTGTCCTTTGCACACACTTGGAGACACAGACCCATGTACGTATCTGAACACACACAGACAAGATTACATACATACATACTACTCACAGAGATACAGCCTGGGTATGCACGTGAACACACCCAGACCCACCCAGGCATCTAAGCCCATCTAAGACATCCCTCAGATGTACACACACCAATGTACCTGCACACATGCTCAGAAACACCCCAGAATGTGCACACACAAACGCACACACATGTGCACACATGCATGTTTCTGGGGCTCTGAGCTACAAGGAATGTGTCCATCCTTAATCTCAGCTCTTAATCCCAGGGTCTAGGGAGCCCAGCCAGAGGGGCAGCAGCTGCTCATCTGGCCTCCTTAGCAGTGATTAAAGCAAGCGCAGAGGCGGGTGCAGAGGGAGACGGAGCTTTGTCTTCTGCCTGACCTCCAGGGACATCGCAAACTCAAAACTTGGGATCTTTCTGAGATTTGGTTATATGTAATTTATGGAACTCTGGGTGCGGACACCCTGGGGAGGAAGAAGGGTGTGGCTGTGTTTTCCTGAGGAAAATGACAGCTGGGATTAGAGAGGCCGTGGAGGTGGTCCCTTCATTTAAACCCCTGCCTGATGGGAGACCCTGAGTGAGAATCCTCAGCATGAGGCCTGCTGGGGATTCTGATCTCTGGGAACCCTATTCTGGCCAGAGCATTTTTGGACGAAGTAGGAAGATGAGTTCCAACCTGGAAATGCTGAATTTGGAGCCCTGAACAGGGAGGGGGGAGGTCACTGGGACAAGGGTGGGATGGGGAAGCTTCCAGGAGAAGGGAGGCCTGAGAAGGGCATTGCCCTCGGCTTGGCAGCTGCATGACCTGGGGCAGCGCACTGTACCTGCGTGCCCCTCTGTAAAGCTGTCTGGTAACCATGCACTGCGGGGTGTAGGGTTTACCTGGCCCAAGATCCAGGGTCTTAGAATGCCCAGAGCTGGTGGCCAGTGCTGATAATAACAGGGACAGTGATAATGAGAGGTCTCTGTCACCACAGGGGTGACAAACACTACCCTGTCCTTGTCCTGGGGTTTGGAGAGCAAGATTTGGTCCCAGTAACAGTCCCTTGCTAGATGTCTAACTTTGAGCCCTGCTTTTTCCATCCAGTTCCTTTTCTCCACAGGCTCTATCTGCTCCAGTTCCTGGGCTGGCCCATTTGGGGCTCATTCATCCAGACCTGCGGGGCGGGAGTCCAGGCAGGTGTGACTGGGGCTCTGATGGGAGGAGCCCAGGCCGGGGGCCTCTGACCCTGCCTGCGGGAGGCCCAGTGCCGGAGGGGTCAGATGAGATCTGCAGGAGATGACACCAGGGAAGCCATGTTCCAGTGACATGAGGGGAGGGCCTGTTGCATCCTGGGGCTGCAGGGTTCATGGGGGCCAGGGCACTCAGGGCCCCTAAGTCCCTGTGGGCATTTAGATTCCCTCTGAGCTCAGTGGGAAGCTGTGGCAGTGGGCTGAGCATGCACAGGCTGGACACAGAGATGTGCTGGGCCCGCAGGAGGCTGGGAAATGATGTGAGGGGCACTGGGGCCTTCTCTTGCTCCCTCCACCCTGTAACTGGGGCTATGGAGTTCTTGGCTTCCCCAACTCAGGATCCTTGTGGCTTCTGCCCTGCAGTCTGTGTTGTAGGGCTGTGAGGTCACCTCTTCCCCTCTTAGTGAACAGACGGCGTCAGAGCCAGGGCCAGGGAAGCTCTTGGAGGTGAGGGACTGGAGGCTCAGCCTGGTCTCGGTGTGTCTGGGGTACTGAGCACCTGTCAGACAGGCCTAGCTGCTCCTGTAGGCCTAGCCCTCAGGACAGAGGGGCCTTCACGCTGAGAATAGAGAGCGGAAACCCGCCCGGGGCTTGGTGGCTGTCAGCTGGGATGGGTGGAGGCCAGGTCCCAAGCCAAGTGGAGGCAGGGCAGGGGGTGGGGGTAGGCCCCAGAGATGTGTGTGTCCTGAGGGCTGCCATGGACAGTTGCAGGGGGTAGGGCACAGACGGACTTGTCTTCAAATTCAGATGTGCTTCACTACTGGGGCCCCACCACCCTCCTGCTCCCTTCCGTGGCAGGGGTATATCTTCATGACTCTTCCTGAGGACAGCCAGGGGCCAGCCACATGGACAGAGGGCCCAGGTGGGAGGCATCCCAGAACCACGGAGAACTGGAACTGGGACACGGTGGGGAGGGATGGACATGGCAGCCAGTCTGAATTTGGAATTGCCTCCCATGTCTTGGGTCACTCTGGGCCAAGCCTGCCCCCTTCCAGTGGTCCATCCTGACAAAGTGACCTATGGTTAGCACTGAGGAGGCAGTTGCTATGCTGGGCCCCTCCCAGCTTGTGGTCTGCAAGAGTCGATGTTTGCCATTCTGGAGGTGGGGGCTGGGAGGCTCCTTGGGTGCTCCTCAGATGAGCCTTACCCCAGCTCACCTCCTTGCCCATCTGAGTATTTCAGTCCAGGCTCTGCTGTGTGACCCTTGGTGAGTTTCTCACCCTCTCTGAGCCTCAGTCTCATATTCGTTTTTTTGTTTCTTTCTAAGCAACAGCTTTGTTGAGATTTAACTTGTGTACCACACAGTTCACCCTTCTAAAGCATATAATTGAGTGGTTTTTGTGCATTTACAGAGTTGCACAATATCACTGATTTTATACGTTTTTATCATCCCCCAAAGTAACCCTATACTTATTAGCAATCACTCCCCATGTTTTCCCACTCCCCCAGCCCTAAGCTAACTTACTGTCTGTTTCTACGGATTTGCCTGTCTTGGACATGCCATGTACGTGGTGTCACCCAATACGTGGTCCTCTGCGTCTGGCTTTTTTTACTTAGCATGATGTTTTCAAGGTCCGTCCGTGTGATAGTATGTATCAGTAGGTCACTTCTTGTGTGTTGACTAGTAGTCCATGTATGGGGGGACCACCTTTTATTTATCCACCTAGCAGCTGATAGACATTTGGGTTATTCCCACTTTTCGGCTGGTATGAATCGTGCTGCCTTTTTTGTTTTTTTTAATGTGTTGTCATGTTTTCCCTTCTCTTGGATATACACTCGAGGAATAGACTGCCTGCGTCACATGGTAACTCTTTGCCTAACCTTTGAAGGAACTGCCGGATTGTTTCCCAAAGTGGCTGCCCCATTTCCATTCCCCTGGTGTCCCTATTCCTCCTCATCCTCGCCAACACTTCTTATTTTCTGACTCTCTAACCACATTCATCTTTACATCCGTTCATTCCTCAGATATTTATAGAACATCTATATTTGACAAGGCTGGGTGCTCACTGCAGAATTAGGAAGAGATTTTATCCCTTGAGGAGCTGTTAGAAGATTCAGTGGCACAATATCTATAAAAACCTCTGTGTGCTTAGTGATGAGGTAAAGATAATGGAGAGGAGAAGCTGGGAGGGGTCAGGATTCACGGCGCCCCGAGTGCAGAGGAAGAGAGAAAGGAACCTGTGTGTGCTGACCAACCTCCTCTGTGTCAGAACTTTTGCCTTGGCCCTCATGACCCACTGGGCCATATTGTCCCATTTCCAGATGGGGGAACTGAGGCCCAGGCCAGGCAGGATGCCCCAAGGTCACCCAGCTGAGAAGTAGCGGGGTCTTGGCCTGAGAACCTGTTTGGATAATTTCATATAATCCTCTCAATCGTTTGAGGTCAGTACCACTTTTACACCCATTTTATATGAGAATAAGCTGAGGCACAGAGAGGTAAACTTACTTGCCTGGAGTAACACAGCTGCGGAGGGCCAGTGCTGGGGTTTGGACCCAAGCAGCCTAGCTTCAGAGCTCCTGCTCAGTGCAAGGCCCCTCCTGTCTCCCAGACCCAGGGGCTGAGGGTGAGAGCTTAGGTACCAGTCTGTCCCTCTCTTTCCACTGTGGCTCACAATGTCATCTTGGGCTGGAGGCAGCTCTGGAGGGAAGTGTGGCCCTCGGCAGGTCTTTGGAGGCTCTGCCAGTCCCTCCCTCAGGTTTTTTTTGGTGATTTCTTGCTCTGTGCCTTAATTTCCCATCTGGGCAGTAGTGGTGGCAGCCCTGGAGGCCCCCATGGCTCACTCTACCTGAGTCTGGCTCTTCTGTCCCTTAAGGGGAGCAGCTCAGAGGCCAGTGGGATAGCTCTGGGTCAGGGGTGGGGAGGTGTATCTCCAGTGTGAGTTTGTGCTGGTCATAAATGTAACAAGCAGGATCGTGGGGGGACCACAACCTACCTCTCAGAGGGCTGGGCTTGGACACACACACAGATGAGGACATTTTGGGGCTGTACACGTGTGTCCTCAGGGTGTGTGCTGGGCTTGGGGAGGATGTCAGAGCTGTGCGCAGGTGCAGGACAGCTGGGAGGGCTGAGCCTGCCTTGGCCTGACGCCAGCAGGACCTCTGTTCAGTGTCCTGGAGAAGGGCTGGGGGTTAGTTACCTGACTTCAGGTGGCCCTCAAGAATAGGCTGAAGATCCCTCTGCCGTTTGGACTGGCCTTCCCTCGGGTCCAGTAGGCATGGGGACCAGACACATGGCACTGGGGCCTCTCTCTGCTCACACAGCCCCTTCCCCACCACCAGACCCCATTCCCAGGGTCTTGCCTTCCTCAACTCCATTCTGATGCTTTAACTGAGTTCTCTGTGACCTCCTGCAAGTTGCCTGGCCTCTCTGAGTCTATGGAGTAAGGAGGTCCGTTTCATCTGGCTCCATCAGCAAGAGGCCTGGCTTTTAGTAGGTGCTCTGTAAGTTTTTTCTTCTTTCTTCCCAGCCCAGACCTTGTCAAATGGCCAGAATTGAAAGCTCCACTAGGAGCCTGCTAATCTGCATGTTTTTGCATATAATTTGCATCGACATTTTATGAAAATAGGTGCCAGGATCAGTCTAGTTTCTCTTCCCTCCCCAGTTGGAGTCCTCCTGGTTGGTTGGAGACCCCAGAGAGAACCATTGTTTAACAGCTTTGTCTTACTCATGGGAAGACCGGCCAGAGGACAGGGCCCTGCCCAGGATCACACAGTTACTGGGGGCAAAAAGCGGGTGACGTGGGTCTGTAGGGGTGATCCCACTCACAGTACTCATTGAACAAATACTGATGGGGGACACCTGTGTCCCAGAAATATTCTGGGCCCTGCTGACAAAGGAGTGGCCTCCGCAAACCCCGTCCCTGCCCCCAGGAGCTGTTGGGGGCGGGGGGGGGGGCAGACATTAGACAAGGAAATATGTAAGGTAGTTTCAGGCAGAGGTGAGCTAGGAGGCGACCCTAGTGTTGACGGAATGACAGGGTGTGTGGGGAGGTCATTTGAGTGGATTTGGTGCTCAGGGAGGGCCTCTGTGAGGAGGGGAGCTTCGCTCAGGGACACCGTGTCACATCCTAGCACCTACTAACTGCCTAGTAACCGCTGGGCATATCACAGCTGGTATCTGGGGGCACTGGGAATCATTATCCCTGTTTCTGAGTAGGGCAGACGAGTCCCGGGGAGGTGAAGGGACTTGCCTAGAGCTCCCTGGGAGCCAGGACTGGAGTATCTAGCCCCACACTGGGTTGTTCCTTAGGGACTCAGGCCCCAGGAGTGGGCAGGCCTGGCCGTGTTCATTGGCAAAGATGGTTGCAGAGCCTGGAGACTCAGTCCCAGAGGCACCTGCTGGGGAGACAGGTGGGGGATGGGGCTGCTTCCCTGAGCAGGGCTACCTGTCATGGGAGGAGAGCTTCTTTTCCGTTTCTGCTCATTCCCAGACATTTGGTCTGTCTGTCTTTCTGTCTTTGTGCAGAGCAGTGGAGGTGGGGCGCGTGGAGACCTTGATGCTCGCCCTGCCCATGAGGGGCTCCCTGGTGGGGGAGACTGGTGCAGGCTGGGAGTCGGTGCACACTGTACTACAAGGAGCATGGTCCTTGGGGTTGCACGAATCCTGGGTTCACATCTGGCCACATTGCTGTGTGGCTTTAGTCCAGGTGCTTCACCTCTCTGAACTTTGGCTTGTCTGTCTGTGAAATGCAGATAATAATCCCTCGTTAATAAGGTGTTTGTGAAGAGAAATGAGGCAATGTGCAAATAAAGAGCCTGGTGCTGTTTATTTTTACAGTGGGTGCTCCCCCCGTGCTAGCTGTAACTGTTGTTCATGGTAAGGGACACAGTGACCCCAGGTCTCCTTAGGGAAAATGCCTGGATGAAATGGGACACTTGCGTGCATTCTCAGGGCTTCAGGAATTCACTGAGCACAGGGTCTGGTGTCCGCAAGGCCAGGGCTCAGATCCTGCCTGGCCCCTGCTGCTGGCTTCATAGCCTCAGTCTCCTCATCTGATGGGGCCTTTGTGCCTGCCTCCCTCGTGGTCACGTGGGTTCAGTGAGGTCTGGCAGAAGGGGCCCATCAGAGTAACGGGAGCATGGCTGGGGGCCCCTCCTCCCCTGGCAAATGACACCTCATGGAGACAGAGTCCTCAAGAAGGGATGTCCTTATTCGGGGCAGGCAGGTGGTTGGCTTGTGGAGGCCTCCCAGAGGGGAGGCTTTCTGAGCTGCCTGAGCTTCATGAGGACGTACCTGTCTTGCTGATTGTGGAGTCCTGAGTGCCCAGAAAAAGCGCCTGGCACACCGAAGGTGCTTCCTTAGTACTCCTTGTCCTGATTAACTGATGGGGTAGGTACTGGCCAGGCAGAGACGGGGAAGGATGTCCCAGAAGCAGGAACCGCATGTGGAAGGCCTTAAGGGCCTCCTCCCCCCATTCCCAGAGCCCTACAGGGTGCAGGAGAAGCGTGGGGCGGGCAGCGAGCAGCTGGGGGAGGAGGTGCTGAGTGTGCAGACAGGGCTTCAGTGGGTGGTCCTGCTCTCAGGCATGAGCTTGGGACAGGAATAAACGATCAGTGTGAGTCAGGGTGGCCAAAGTGGAGATGCTAGAGGGCAGGTGGCCGGGATTGATGGGACAATGATGAGGGTGTCACAGCCCTAGGTTTGGGAGGGGGCTGGTTTTCCCAGGATTGTGCTGTCATCCTCCATCTAGGCATAGGTGACGGGGAGGGCAGCTGCAGGGTGGCCAGCTGCACCCCAGCTGGGGATGGCAGGGTCAGGAACTGGGCTGGTAGGAGAAGACGGCAGTCATGCAGGGCATCTGGGCACTGTGGGCCAGCATGGCTGCCAGACGGGTGGGTGCCTGGGAAGGAGGCCTGGCCCTGCGGGGCCAGCCTGTTTGCAGTGGGGGCCAGCTACTGCCCGCTCCCTCAGCGGCTTTTGTGTGGTTTCCTTTCTGCTGGTCTCCCTGCTCCTAAGGTTCCTCAGGAACAGTCCAGTGGGGTCTCGGCAGAACTCAAGGGCCAGGGAGTTTCACAGACTGGAGAACAGCAGGGACGGGGACTCAGAAAGGACGTGCTCTTTCTAGTAATAAAAGCACTCTGAGTTTATTGTAGAAAATCTGGAAAATGCAGTCAGGTCCTGAGAGAACAATGAAAAACTGCTTGTAATCCCACCACCCAGAGAGAGCCTCTGGGAACCTCTAGTAGCATTCAGTGTTTAGAAATTCACTTTGATGATGAGTTCATTAAAGCAGGATCAAGTTCTCTTTATATTTTTGTAACTTGTTATTTAAACTTGATAATAATAATATTAATAGTCAACATTTATGGAGCAGTTTGTTGATGTGTGCGCACCTGGAGTCTCCTCCAGTGAACCTCGCGAGGCGGGTATTATTATCTTTGCTTACCAGGAAATGCAAGCTGAGAGTTAAGTGCCTGCCCGAGGTCACCCAGACATTGAGAGGCAGATCATCCGTATGATCCGATCAACAGTCTCCTGACAGGCATGCATACACTTTCCCATGTCCTGACATGTTCTTTGAAACAAGGGAAAAATAAAAGCCTTCTGTTACGCATTTGTCTTCTAATGACCTGAGTCAATTTGTGGATTTGTGAAAACAGGATTCTCGATAGCTGCATAATATTCCATGTTATGATTGTGCCCTAACTTATTTAACTAGTCCCCTGTTGGGAATGTAGGTTGTTTCCACCTTTTCTGTCTAATAAGTAGCATTGCTCTGGATCTCTTTGACCCAAGGACTAAATTCTTGGATCAGAATGAGAAAGGCCCTTAGAACACCAAGCTTGACTATTTGTTTTACAAATGGGGCCATGGAAGTGCGGAGAAGGGAGACACAGACGTGTATGGGTCTCAGAGGCTGTGTCCTCCTGAGCCCGGACGTTGCTTGCTCTCCCGAGGGACCCAGGGCGGTTGTGGATGGGGGCAGTGCTGCTGTGGAGAAGGGACTTCAGGGCAGGTGGGTGGGAGCCGGGCGGGTGGGGCAGTGCAGAAGGTGAGGGAGCTGGTGGTGGGATCTGGGCATGGGTTAGGGAGGGCTCTGCTGCTAGGATGTCCCTTGCAGCTCAGTTGGCTGAGATAAGATGGGCCCATATTTCCTGCCCTCTGAGCTGCCCTTTGGGAGATCTGGGGGCAGGTGTTTAGAATTAGGGCGCTGGGTAGAGGGCATTTCAGCAAGTGTGGCCTGGGCTTTGCCGGCTTTACTTTGATGGGGAGGTCTGTCAAGTTCAGCCTGGGCCCTTTGCTTCCCCGTACCCACCCCTCCCCAGGCCCTGCTGCTCTCTGGAACTTGGGCTCTGCGGTCCCCTCCCCCTTCCAGCAGCAGCCGGCGACTTGGTGGGAGCTGGGTTTCCAGCCAGGGCAGCTGTGGACAGGTGGGGGGTGGAGACTGAGGCCTCCCCCTTCCTGGCCTGGCTCTCCATTGTGTAGCCCCTTTGGCCGTCCCGCTGCCCAGAGCCTGGCCCTGGCCCACATTCCTGTGGCGAGGCTCTGGGTCTCCCGGTTGGAGGTGGTGAGCGTGAGGGGCCCTGAGTTCTCACAGGACTGAGGGGCTTTTGGAGCTGAGGACTGACGGGGACAGAGGGGCTCTGCTGAGACTACCCTGCTCCCAAGAACTGGTCATCAAGTCGCTGTGCGGCTTTGCACAAACCACTCAAGCTCTCTGAGTGCTGCTTGGCAGGCTAACTCCCCGCTCCCCACCCCACTTAGGGTGGAATAAGGCAAGTCATTCCCCTCTCTGGGCCTCAATCCCTACACGGAGGAGGTTGAGCGCAGTGATCACTCAGGCCCGGTTCAGCCTTAGGGTGAGGCCTGACGTAGGAAACATGTGCTCTGGCAACTAATTATGGAGCGCTGCTTGTATGCTGGGCAGCAAGAGTATTTTTGGTGCATTATCCCACGTGATCCTCACAGTAGTGCTATGGAATATGTATTATTCTTGTTCCTGTTTAACTAATAGAGGCTCAGAGAAGTTAAGTAACTTGTCTGGAGTCACCCAGCAAATAAGCAGGGCTGAACTTGAACCCAAGACTGTCTAACTCTAAAGCTGAGCTCCCAAGCCCTGCTCACATTGCCTCTTGTCGCCAGGAGAGTGGTGCCTGCATCTGGCTAATGTGGGGAAGAAAGCTTGGGCAGAATTAATTATACTTGATTTTATTCTTAGCTTTTGCAGCACGATTAGCACCCCCTGCCAGCTGACCTAATTTGTGTGTCTGTGTCTGCTTCTCTAACTTGCCCTTTCTTCTCCTTCATCCAGCCTTTTTTCTCTCTCTCTCCTCTCCATTGCTGTGTGGCCTTGGCAATGCCATCTAGCCTCTCTGGGCAGTCACAGCCTCATCTGCATTGTGGGTGTAATCATTCTGATTTTACTTCACCAGTGAGGGTGGTGAAGCTTAAATGAGATGAAGTCTTCAGAAGTAAGAACAGAAATGTTAACATGTAACTAACAATAATTGCAGCTACAGTGATTTATTCAGCTCTAGGTGTTAGGTCCTGGGCTCAGTCCATTACCTGTATGATCTTGATTATCAGAGCACCTCTGTGAGCTGCATACTGTTATCATTATCCCCATTTCACGGATGAGAAAACTGAGGTGCTCAGAGATTTGGTGGCTTGCCTGATCCGATGTTCCAGGGGTAATAAGGGGAGAACAGATTCATTCTGGTTTAACTCCTGTGCTGTCCTGTTTCTCTGGGAAGGCTCATGATGGGGGAGAGCAGGTGGGGAGGGGGTGGGGCTTGAGAAACCCCAGACTTCTGGCCTTGGAAGGAGGCTGGAGGCAGAGGGAAGTGCCTCAGCATTCTCCCTGAACACCCTGCACTCAGCGAGGGGACGTGCCGACACTGGACATCAGCCGATTTGGGTCCCTCACCCACCTGCTCTAGAACTCTAGGGGTGAGTGGTGAGGGAGGGGGCCTTCTGATCACTGTGATATCCTGGGGTGCCTCTTTGGGGTGAGGCTGGGTGGAGGTGAGGGGCAGTGAGGAAAATGGCAGGGGCACAGCAGTCCATTGGGAGAGGGCGCCGTGCCTCACCTGGCACTGCGTGTGCACTTACGCGTACCTGGGAGGGAAAGTGTCCCTGTGCGCATGCCTGGTGAGCGTATGGGGGCTGGGAACATGGGTACTGGGGGCTTGCTGGTGGGCATCTGAGAGTGGGGCAGGCCTATGCCGCTGTGGGTGCCTGTCGAGGAACTCGTGGGCGGGTTTGGGAGCATATGATGTGTTTGCCATGCGCTAGTCTGTACAGCGTGTAAGGACTACCCAAGAACTAGTCATCAAGTCACTGTGTGGCTTTGGGTCGTTCCGAGGACGGCTGAGGTGGTGTCCAGGGAGTGAGTGGGGCTGTGGGTCACAGATATAGGAGTCTTAGACAAACAGTTGGTTGGGGGGGGGCCTGCAGTGTTCAAGACAAGGATTCCAGAGGCTGAGGACCCGTGCTCATGTCTCAATTCTAAGCCCCAGGTCAGTGCCTACATCTGAGAAATGGGGATAATAAAAACTGGGAGGCTATGTCAGCAAAAGGAGGTAAGGTAAGGTAAAGTGTGCCCAGTGCCTCTAGAGCCTCTTGAGCACCCTCAGCGGCTCCCTGGGGCTCAGACCTTTACCAGCTGCTCAGGGAGCCTGCAGCTGGGGGTCTGTCCGCCAGATTGGTGGTGCTAGAGAGCAGAAGGTTCAGGGGCTCCTGTGGTGGGCACTGCCCACCAGCCAGCACCCTGAGTCTGTGTAGGGGGTGGGGATTCCAGCATTAGAAAGATTGTTTACAAGTTGTGAGGTTTGTGTCAGAGTCTGAGGGTGTTTGCCATGGGGAGTGTGTGCAGTGATGTGTGATTTGGGGACCGTGGTAGGAGTGTGTGGGGTGTGTCACGGGAGGAGAAAGGTGCAGTCGTGTGTCTGAAGCTAGGGATGTAGCACATGCATCGGTGTGTTCCAGGCTGTATTGTCTGTGGGCTGAGGTGGACACACGCTGGTGTCCGTAAATGTTGCCTGTAAACTTGTGGTGTGTGTGTGGGCATGTGTGTGCCAACTGTGTGTTTTTGTGGGGTGTGGCTGTGTGTGTACTGTGATGTGTGCATGAGAATGTCGGGCTGCAGTGTGTGTGTGTGTGTGTTGGTGTGTGGGTGTGTTTAGCAGGCAGAGGGTCCGAGTTTACCTGGGAGGGGTGCATGGAGGTTTCAGGGGGAGGCTGCAGGTCCTGGGGCATTTGGATTCTGTTCTCCTTTAAGGGAATAGTATGGATAATTATGCTAATTATGCATGGGATTATGCAAATGGAGAGGTCATTTGGGGGTCAAAGGCCGTTGTCACCAGCCTTCTTTGGCACTCTGTGACTCCTGAGGCTTTCCCTGCTGCCTCCCAGGCTCAGTTCCCTGCCCCCATCCTTTGCCTCTCTCCTCTGTCCCGGGAGCTTTAGCTACCAGCACCCCTGTAGTGTTCCTGGGAGCGTCTAAGGAGCCCTGGCCCCCCAGCTGGCCCAGGGATGGGGAGAGCTGACACTCAGCTGCCTGTGTGGTGCTGGGCAAGATGGCACCCTGCAGCCCCCCTCCTACCCCCGCAGGTGTCCCCAGCATTTAGCTTCCCAGGGCAAGTTCAGGGGTAACTGGGTTATTGGCCCTTCCAATGGGGGTTGCTTATTATTCAGAAAGAATGTTCTCTTGGATGCAGGTTTGGAAAATCACTGAGTGGCCCCTTCCCCAGCTTTGTCTGCTGAGTGTGAGGCTAAATTAAGATGTGAGAGAATTCTCTCCCTCCGCTCCCACTCTCGCCTTCCCTCTTTTCTCTCCCACGTGAGTCCTCCCTCCGCTTCCCCCTCCTGTCCTCCCCTGCGTCCCTCTGACCCTGGCTTCCTTCCGTCCCTGTTTCTGCCCCCTCCTCCCTGCCATCGTCTCTGTGGCTCTAGCTCCCTCTCCTGCCCCCCATCTCTGTGGGGAGCTGGAGCTCCCAGTCCTCAGCATGGAGGAGGTGGTCGCCATGGTAACGGTTGTCATGTCGATGGCTTCTGAGCTGGGGATGAATAGCATCTAGGTGAGAGCTACCTGAGTGGAGGCTGATGGCTTCACAGGAGGATCCATGCTTGCCTCAACCTCAGACCTGCATAGCGTGTGCCTCCACACGGTCCCCCCCCCCACCCCCCCGTGCATGGGCCAGCTTGCACCCAAAGGCATGCCAGCGCACAGTGCCTCTGTGTGGCTGCCTTTAGGTGAGTGTGCGTCAGGATGTGCCTGTATATGTTCTGTGGGTCTCGGTGTCATTTAAAGGGTCTATATGGCTTCGGTGGGGGTCTTTGGATTTGCGCTGGCCTTCCTGGTGCAGCATGATAGGGGCTGGTGTGGGGCACTAGTTACTGAGGAATCGTGAGGACTCCTTCCTTCTTTTGGCTCCCAAGTTTACCCCAGTGTGGGGGTCTGCAGGGACCACAGACATCTTAGAACCCCTCCTTCCAGCTATAGGTCTCTCAGCCACTCCCCGCGCTGCCTGGAAGGATAGAAAATAGTGAAGATGGCCCTGCCCTGGAGCTGGAGCCTGAGCCTGGTCGCTGCTCCGTCCTCGTCCTGCCGTGCGGCCCTGAGCAGAAGCTGCACGCCTCTGCTTCAGGCTGCTCGCCTAAGAGCTGAGCAGGAGGTCCCCAAGAACAACAGCTTCGCTGGACAGGTTGTGTGGGCCAGTAGTGCAGGGAGCCTTCTAGGGGACTTGTTCTTCTGGATGGTGGGAGCAGGCATGGGAGCTGGGGAAAGTTGGACGACAGCAGCTCTGAGCTCCTGGAATGTCTAAAGCTTAGAAGACCCAGCAATTAGTCACAGGAGCAATTACACTAATTGTTCCACTCCATGACTCACTGGTAGCAAGTAAATACTGATTAATTCATTACTTTAAGACTGTGTGTGTGTGTGTGTGTGTGTGTGTGTGTGTGTGTATGTGGTGGTGGGGTGGTAACAGAGGTGGGGTGGGGTGCGGTGGGGGAATCTCCTGGCTCCCTGCCCTGGCCTCCTGCCCTGGCCTCCTGCCCTGGCTGGCCTGCGTACAGCTCTGGAGCAGGTGGTCCAGGCTGGGGTCAGGAAGCCAGGACTGGGATCCTCTCTCTAGACCTGTATTAACTCCAGGTGGGGGCCTGCCGGGGGTGGGGCTGTGAGAGGCCGAACATCGAAGGCCATGCCAAGCCAGTCCCTCCTCTGCTCCTACACCTGCCGTGGCTCCCCGCTTTGGTCAGACAGCCTCCACCTCAGACTTGCTGAACCCTGAATTCAGTTTGCATAGTATTCTGATGTGCAGTCAGAATGAAAAGTGACCAGTTGCTAAGATGAACTTATCGGCCAGAGACCCTGAAAGCCTTCTGTGATGGGGCTTCCCCAGCCTTAGCTCCAGGCTGCCCCAACCCCTGCTCCAGGAATGAGTCACATCTTCCAACTCCAACTCTATAATTTAACAGATATTTCCAGAGTACCTACTCTGTACCAGACATGGTAGGTTCCATCGAGGTATAGTGGGGGGGCACAGTCACAGACCACGTGCTCACTCAAACACACACAGCTCACAAGTAGTGATAGATGTAAATGCAGAAGTACAAGATGCAGATAGATCAAGGTAGGAGGGCTTCCCGACAGAAGTGACAGAGGAGCAGGAGTTGGCTGGCAAAAGGTTGGAGGAGGAGGGGATGGGAAGGAAGAGTGTTCTAGGCAGAAGAGACCAGGCATGTTCTAGGTGCAGCAGGGTCCAGGGTAGCTGGAACCAAGTGAAGGGGTGCAGAGGGACCCTGGATGAGGCTGGGGGATGGCTGAGGCCAGGCCGCACTTCCCCACCTCTGTTGCTTATTCTGTTCCCTCTGGTGGAGATGCATTTCTTTCAGTTGTTTAAGCCCCGACTGCTCTTTCTGCAGATCTGGGCACCAGGGGTCAATCTTGCCTTCCTTGGGAGAGCTCTTAGGGGGCAGGGACTGGCTTGGCTCAGTCTGGAGCCTGGAGTCAGAGATGTGGCTGGGGGTCGGACCATGCCTGCCCCTCCCAGGGGCATTGTCCTCCTGCCTTGGGTGTCCCTAGGGCTGGCTGTCACCCCAGCATTCCAGTGGGGGGACAGTCTGGGCCCAGGAGCCCTAACAGCCGGCCTTCCCTGTCTCTCACTCTGGACAGTGTCCTGGCCCTGGGGGAAGCCCCTTACCCCTCCTGACCTCTGACCCACTTCTTTGTAGTAGAAGTGGAAGTGACTTCCAGCCCCTGAGCTGACTCTGGGCATTGAGATACTTTTGGGGGGCTGTGGGCTGACTTTCTGTTTGGGGGGGACCCAGGGCCAGGGCTGGAGCCCGCCCTCTTTTCTCTGCCTTCTCTGCACCCACCCTATCCAAGGCGCTTCCCCCCCAGAGCCCCGATCTCCCCATCACCTGGTCTGTCTGATGGCACCGATTGCCCTCCTTGGAGATCTTGGGAAGTGGACTTGGGCTCCCATGCAGAGTCTGGGTCTCATCCTGTCACATGCTCTCTGTTCACCTGGGCCTAAGTTTTCTCCTCTGTGGAGTGGGGTGGATGGCTTTCCCCCTCACCGCCTTTTCCCGAGGACTCAGTGGGATCTTGTCTGTGAAAGTGGGGTCCATGACCGTGGCCACACCAAGTATGCCAGCCCTTGCTGAGCACCTGCTGCATACCAGGTGCTCAACACTGCACGCATCCCACGCTGCATGTTCACAGCCCTGGAGGCAGGTGGGCTTTGCTTATGAGAAGTGTGTAAACAGGCATGGAGAGACTGAGTAGCTTGCCCCAGGTCACACATTTAGTAAGCCATGGAGCCAGGACTCAAACCCAGCATTCTGCCTCTAAACTGGGTCTGCCCTCCAGCAGTTCTGATCAGGGAATGAGGGAGTGACTAGGGTCCGTAGTGGTGGCCATCAGGCAGGAAGATGGGGCTGCTACCCTGGCCCCTGGGTGGGTGGGAGGTGGTAAACAGGCCTGCCCCAGGTCTCTGCCCACGTCATGGCCACATCTGATGCTGTCCCTTTGTTGTTGCTCTGCCCATGAGCATTTATGTTGTCCCTCTGGGCATGTCCAGGCTGCCGGCTTCGGGTGCTAAGCCCTGTGTCCGATCTGCCCTCCCCAGGCTCAGCGCTGGCGCAGCGAGAACTTCGAGAGGCCTGTGGACCTCGAGGGCTCTGGGGACGATGACTCCTTTCCTGATGATGAACTGGATGACCTCTACTCGGGGTCAGGCTCAGGCTGTAAGTACCTCCCCCTTCCCTTTCCCTGCATGTGGGCAGTGGCCCATCGAAGGCTCTGATGGCAGGGAACACGCAGGCTCCTTCAGCGATGGGGTGGGGGAGAAGGTCTTGCAGGGACACTCATGGGCCTCGAGCCTGAGAAGGGCAGGCCATCCTTCAGGGACGGAGCCAGGCCCTTGAGACCTCAGAGCTCCAGACTCCCAGCTCCCCACCGCCGCTGTCTCTGTGTCTCGGCCACACTGCTTGCATCTCCCCGCAGACCCTTCTGCCTGTCATCGGGCACTGATCCCCCCAAATCCAGTTTTTAGTACTGCTCTGACTCCTTGAAGGGACTTAGTAACCACTTCTCAGTTGTAGTGGTAAATTCTCAACGGAGACCATTTGATGGGCTTCCAGTAGAGCCTGGGACAGCCCTGTTGCATAGCCCTGTCTGTGGCCCCACCTTGGGAAGGCCTGCAAAAGTGCTGTGAGACAAGGGAGGTGCTCCCATTTCGAATCCCAGATGTACCACTTAAAAGCTGTGCTACCTTTAGCCATTTTCTCTCTCTGAGTCTCTCTGTATGCTTATCTGTAAATGGCAAAAAAAATGCCTTCTCAGAGCTTCTGGAAGGCTTCAGCATAAGTATTCAGGGTCTGGTGCAGAGAAGGAGCTCTAAAGATGGCAGTAAAAGGGGCGTTTGCTGAGATTGGGCCTGGTGAGGGGACAGTATGGGTCTGATGGGGCGGCAGGAGGTCCATGTGCCACAGAACTGGTCACCTGCAGCCCCTTGCCTCTAGTCTCCCTGCTTTAGTCTGCTCTTCTAAGCCTCTTGCAAGTTAATCTCTGTGAAGTCCGTCGCTGATGGGTCACGTCTGTACTCCCAAACCTCCCTGGCTCCTGTCCACCCCTCCTTTGCCTGCATCGGGCCTCCTGGGAGCTGGCTTCTCCTTTTCTCCCCCCTCCTTTCCTCACTGGTCCTGGCTCTGAGTAAGTCCCTGTAGGAAGGGCTCTCTCTCTCTCTTGCCTTCTGCCTGAGTCCCGTGGAGAGTGAGTGCTTCATGTACCTGCCGCCTTGTGCACATGGTTGGTGTCCTCACGTCTGACTCTTCCCAGAACGCCAGTCTCCTGCTCCCCTCCACCTCCAACAAGGTTGCAGCCGGTAGGGTCTTAGTCTCCAGTGCCTGGATTCAGCCCGTTGGGAGGTTGGGTGGGCTGGAGTAGTGAGGACTGCAATAGTAAAGGGAAGCCTTCTTAGAAGAGGTGAGTCCCTGGAAGGGTTCTTGACTAGGCAGAGAAGAGTTGCGGAAGCCAACTGGTAACTCCTGACCATGCCTCCTCCTCTCCCTGTCCTATCCTGGGAAAGCTGTGCAAAGAGCCAGGATTGGGGGCCCCCATCCTGGTGTCTGGGACCCTCGTGCCCTCACGATTACCCAGTTCCCTAGCTCTTTCCTCTCCCGTACCCCCTCAGACTTCGAGCAGGAGTCGGGCATCGAGACAGCCGTGCGCTTCAGCCCGGATGTGGCCCTGGCAGTGCCCACCACGCCTGCTGTGCCGCCCACTGTGGACATCCAGCCTGTGGGCACCCCGTTTGAAGAGCTCCCCTCTCAGCACCCCACCCCACAGCCAGCCACCAGACCCCCAGTGGTGACAGAGGTCCCAGAAGAGCCCAGCCAGAGAGCCACCACCATCTCCACTCCCACAGCGGCCACTGCTGCCAGAACCACAGGGGCCCCTACCGTGGCCCTGGGGCCTGCCACAGTGGCCCCTGCTGCCCCCAGCATCCCTGCAGCACCCCCTTCCATGGCCACCACCTCTGTCATAAGGACCACCAGTGTACGGAGGCTTCTGCCTCTTCCACTGACCACGGCAGCCACGACCCGGGCCACCACCCCAGAGGCGCCCTCACCTCCCACCACAGTGGCTGTCTTGGACACAGAGGCCCCGACACCCAGGCTGGTCAGCACGGCTACCTCCAGGCCCAGGGCCCTTCCCCGGCCAGCTACCACCCAGGAGCCTGACATTCCTGAGAAGAGCACCCTGCCCCTGGGGACCACTGCCCCTGGACCCTCGGAGGTAGCTCAGGTGAGCAGGCTGGGAGAGTGAGAGCAGAGGGGGTGGGGCAGGGCCTGGGGGGAGAGGATGGAGCTGCCGGAGGTAAGGACTGGAGCTGAGCCAGCCAGGGATGGGGAGGCGAGAGAGACACGAGGCTGGAGGGTCAAGTCTGGGGTGGGTACCAGGGTGAGAGCAGAGCTCAGGATGGTTGGTGAGAGACGGGGGACCAGGCCTGGGTCCCAGGATGTTGGGACAAGACAGCCATGGGGCAGGATTGGTGACTGCGGTGTTAGTGGGGAGGGGCCAGGGCCTGTGTTCTGGTTAAGGAAACTTAGCAGCCAGCAGCCTGGCTTGGAATTCTTCCACCAACCCCCTTTGGCCATGTGACTTCAAGAAGCCACTGATCCTTTCTATACATGTGGAAAGGAGAAAAAAATAGAATGCAAGTCATTGTTGTGAGAATTATGTTTCCTGACATATTCAAAATGCTTAGAACAGTGCCTGGCAATAGTAAACAAACTAAAAATTTTGGTATTATTATTGTCACCACCACTGTCGTCGTTGTTATTAGTCTGAGGGCCGCTAAGAGCAGGGTTGCATGAGAGGGGTGCTTGTGGCTCACATTTGGAGGGTGCTGCCTGCTGGCAGGCTCAGTGCTCAGCTCTCGCTGTGTCGTCTCCCCTTGTCCCACCCCCACACCGTGGGTGGCACTGCCTTCATTGCCCTTCTGCAGCCAAGGCTGCTTTCCCAAGGCTTGGCTGCTGGCCGTGGCAGCAGAGGCAGGATTCAAACCTGGCAGTCAGCGCCAGAGGCTAGGCCTGTGTGTGTGTTGAGGGTGTTGAGGGTGTGGGTTGAAGGGAAGAGGAGAGGGATGAAGTCAGGAAAGCTGGGGGGTGGGAGCAAGCAAGGGGGGCAGCAGCCTGGTCCCTGCTGGGGACACTGGGCAAAGAGGGTGTGTGCGGACATTTTTTAGGGTATGAAAGCCCTCTGTGGTTGGCCTCACGGAGGAGGGCCTCTCAGGCTGGGGGGCTGCTCTCAGGTCCACATCAGCGCCCCTGACTCCCAGCCAGCCCAGCGGATGCAGGCCTGCCCTCGGCTCCTTGAGCACCTGGCCCAGCCTGGTGTTCTGCAGGTGCTAGGCCAAGTGGGAAGGTGGGGGGACGATGATGGCATGGGGACCAGTGACGGGTGCAGCCTCCGTGCGTGTCCTCTTGGCCTGGACAGCAGGCCCACCCTCTCCATGCCCACCAGTAAAGCAGCCACATCCCTGCCCCGATCCCAGCTCTGCTCCTGCCTCCCCGTGGTGGGAGACAACAAGATTCACGGCCACTGGGCTGGTTCCCTGGACACCTGCCCCCAAGGGGCATTGTACTTAGCGGTTGTGCTCTTGAACTGACCTCCAGGCTAAGGGACTCACCCCCGCCCCAGGCATGTGGACAGGGGACCAGAGTATATAACTGCTGTATCCAGCAGTCCCCAAACAGCAACTCGTCAGGACCCCCCTAAAAGGTCAATTACTAAGGCAGCTAGACGGAGAAGTGACAGAGATGGGGTGGGGACAGGATGTGGCCAGGTGAGAACAGAGGCAGTGTGGTATAGGGTTAGAAACACAGACTCTGGAGTTGGATAGAGCTGGGTTTTAGTTCTACTTCTACTTGAGTGTCCTACTTACTAGCTGAGTGTCCTTGAGCAAGTAACTCATCCTCTCTGAGCCTATTTCCTATTCTATTAGGGTTAATAGTACCTCCTTCATGGGGATGTTATGAGAGTAAAATACCCATACATGCTCAGCACAGTGCCTGGTACATAGTGTGTATTAAGTGTTAGCCACACTGGGGAAGTAAGTGGAGTGGTGGTAATGAGTGTGTGCGTGTGTGTGTGTGTGTGTGTGTGTGTGTGTGTGTGTGTGTGTGTGGCTGCCCTGTGGCAGTGGGTGGTGGGGCCTGGCTCTTGGACTCATACCACCCTCTCTACAGACCCCAACTCCAGAGTCCTTCCTGACGACGATTCGGGATGAGCCAGAGGTGCCAGTGAGTGGGGGACCCAGCGGGGACTTTGAGCTGCCGGAGGAAGAGACGACACAGCCAGACACAGCCAATGAGGTGGTGGCCAAGCCGTCACCTCCACCTGGGACACTACCCAAGGGTGCTCGCCCAGGCCCTGGCCTCCTGGACAATGCCATCGACTCGGGTAGCTCAGCCGCTCAGCTGCCTCAGAAGAGCATCCTGGAGCGGAAGGAGGTGCTTGTAGGTGAGCTTGGGACCTGGGAGGAGCTCACAGTGAGGCAGCTAGTTGGGCCTTGGTTTGCCCTCTAGGAACCCTGGAGAAGGTCATAGCATGGGTTCCTAGGAGCCTAGTTTTTTAGGACAGGGAAGTCGGGGACTTGACCTCCAGGACCTGCCCTCTGACCTTCCTTCATCCCATGATCCATCCCTGGCTTCATCTTCTTCAGCACCTTCAGACACCTCTTCAGGCTCTGGCCTTGACCCTGGCTTCCCTGGGCCATGCTGGTTGACTCTTCCCAGATCTCACCCTCTGGATCCTAATCTCTGACCTCATTCTTTGGCTTGACCTGCCCCTAACCTTGATGCCTGCCCTGGGGCCCTGCCCTGGCCGCATCTCCTGAAGAGGCTCTGGACTTGTGATCCAAACCCTGCTCCCCACTTGGGAGTAGTGTGGCCTCAGGCAGTCCTTCACGTATCTCCATGTGTGGAATGGGGATAATCATTCCCCACTTAATCAATTCTCAGTGCACATCTGTTCATATGTTAGGAACTCTTCATATGTTCTGTCAACTCTTCTGTAGTTGGGATGTGTCGTAGTTTAGTGGGCAGAGCTTTTTCTTCCCCAATAGTATCTAAAATACTGGAGCATCTTCTGACTGATGGGATCTTACATTTGACAAGGATCATAACATCTTCCTCATAGCACTGTATGAGGATTTGATGCATTAGTGTGTGTTGGGTGCCCAGAATGGAGCGAGGCCACAGTAGTGAGGCAGCCAGGCTATAAATGGCAGCCTGTGCTGGTGGTGTTAGAATTGACTCCAACTTCACTGCAGCTCCAGTCTCAGATTTGAATGAAACTCCCAGCCCTCTCCCTACTCTTGCCCTCACCCCCAGGGTCCTCTGCCCTCTCCCCAGGCTCTAATCTGGTTCCATTCTGCCCCTGGCCCTTGATCTCTGCCTTCTTCCTCCACAGCTGTGATCGTAGGTGGGGTGGTGGGCGCCCTCTTTGCTGCCTTCCTGGTCACACTGCTCATCTACCGCATGAAGAAGAAGGATGAGGGCAGCTACACGCTGGAGGAACCCAAGCAGGCAAGCGTCACGTACCAGAAGCCTGACAAGCAGGAGGAGTTCTACGCCTAGCGGAGACATAGTGCCTCCCTGTAGCCTCAGCGCCGCCCCTCTGCTCAGTCCCCGGCCCAGCTGTACCAGCCCCGGCCCGGGACAGGGTCTGGGAGGGAGCCTGGCCCCAGTTCATCTCTGCCCACCCTCCCAAGGTCTGCCCAGACTGCCAGCCTCTCACAGATCTTCCCTGAGGGACAGCGGGTGCTGCCATCTGCCCCGTGCTGTGCCCTTATGAGCTCATCTTTTGTCTGCCACCATCAAGGGGCTTCAGAACCTCATGTCAGATGGACAGGAGGAAGGAAGCTTCTGATTGGCTGGTGGAAGAAAGGATGTGGCTTATGATGGGCTTGAGTCCCAACCTGGCCCCATGGGGCTAGTTGGCACTGAGGGGCAGAGAGGCACTCAGGCTAGTTTCCAGGACAAGCATTTGGCAAGCTTAGCCCCTGAAGTCACTGAGACACTGCAACCTCTTGCTCCTGTCCTAAGGCTCCTCTCTGCCTGGATGAGAGGATAACCCCTGTCATCTGCCCATTTGGTATGGTCCTGGCCTCTCTGGGGCTGTGGGGTCCCTCTCCCCTAAGCCCTGCCCAATGCACACGCACCCATAGTTCACCTCTTTTCCAGTCAGCCCCTGAGGAATTGGTTTCCTGAGAGTCCCCTGGCAGCCACTGGTGAGGAAGGCGGGGTGCTTGGACCTCCCTCTGGCAAGTGGGCTCTGTACAGACACCATCTCCCACACAGTCACACAGACTGCAATGACAAAATCATAGCAATCCTACCACCCAGCCCATCCAAGACAAGTCACAGACACACACATTCTTCCAAAGACGTTTTTCTCATGTGTTTTCACCAACTCCCCAAATACTTAACCATAATGCAAGTCGCTGGACATTGTCACCCGGTGGTGATGGTGTGGCTTGCCTCCATCTCTCTCTGTCCCCCGCCTCTCCCACCACCACTCTGGCACCACACGTTGTCTCCAGCTTTCAGGCTCACTGGGGAGGGTGGAATCAGCCAGAACAATCAGCCCATATTGGGTCACCCGAGTCGCCCTGTCACACTCGTCCCTCACGACACTCACACCAAGCACATCGCCACCGACCCCAGCATGTCAGATACAATCCCATGTGGATGCACAATCCCCCACACACAGCCCCCCTCTCACACTGGAGTAGGACAGGTGGGCACTTGGCTTTCCCAGAATAAATTGTGGTGTGGGGATGTCGCCACAAGCCCCCTCAGGGCATTGCACACCTGTGGGCCTGGCCTCACCCCCACCTGCTTCCTTCCCCTCTGTAGCCTGCACAGAGGTTGGTTTGAGGCCAGTTCCCCACCATGAGGAGCCTTGCTGTGGAAGGCACGCTGGTTCCTGGAATGTGGCCCCGGGCTGTGGAGGGGGCGTGGCTCCCAGGACTAAAGGCCCTGGCTGGGGAGCAGCATGTGGTCTGGCACCTGGTCTCCCTGCCTCCCCCTCCTACTCTAAGCTAGGGGCTGCCTCTGCCTCCCAGGACACGTCTCCAAAGTGCCTGTGAGGGTGGGCCTGCTGCCCAGGCCCTCTGCACCCTCTTCCCTCGGCCTCTCCAGGCTTGCCTCGGTCCCACCCGGGGCCTCCCTGGAGGCCTGTCCACTCATTTGGCCAAACAACCTGGCATTCTGGCTGCAGCTGGATGGACCTGGAGCTGGAAGCAGCCCAGTCAGACACACTGCCCCAGGTAGAGAGCTGAGAGCAGGTGGGGGAGGCGGTGTCACAGGCCCCAGCCTGCCTCCTGCTTCTGTTACCCTTGCAAGGGGGGGGGGCACTTCCTTAGATATTTTAAATGTGCGGTCAACAAATCTCCCTTAGGGAGCGTGTGCTTGGTGGGGGCTTTTGGGGCCAAGGGATGTGGTCTGAGTTGTGGTTGAATGTTGCTCACACTCCCACCCTTCACCCACAACCCAGATTAAAGTCAAGAACCCAGGATTCATTTCTGTTCCCTTTTCAAGACTCCCTAGCAACAGACTTCTGCAGGGTGAGGGCTGGGGGTGCCTGGGTGGTGAGGGTGAGGTTCCAGGGAACTTCCCACCCTCCTATTTCCAGGCTTGACGCTCTACCTTTCAGACTGAAAGCCCCTCTCAGCAGGGCCTGGAGGCTTGTGAGGAGGCAGCTGGTCCCATTGAAAGGGACAGAAGTGGAGGAAGGCACCCTGGGCCCACGGTCTGTTGGAGGAGACCTGTCTTCAGTCATCTGGAGCAGAGGGGCTGGAGGTGGGGGGGAGATCAAAGCCCCAGCCTCCCTCTATCTACTCTGCTCCCTGGTGGGCTGCTCTCTCTGGGACAGCAGCTCTGGTGAGAAGGCCTGGGCAGGACAAGGCTACGAAGCCAGGGAGCATGGGGCAGAGAGAACCTGGACTACCCAGGGAAGCCCCAGGGTGCTGGGGCTGAGCTAGGAGACCCCATGGGGGTGCAGCTTCTGCCTGGAGCTGCCCGTGGTGTGGGCAGGGTCCCGCACAGGACGGATGACCAGGCTTGAGGCTGGCTGCAATGGCCTGCAGGGGTCCAGCCTGCCCCCAGGAGGCCTGAATCCTCGTATCCTGAGGGCTGGCTTCTAACTTGGGGCTTGGGGCTTTGCCTCCTGGCACAAGGCCTCTTTGTGTCCTTAATTTGAGAGAAGAGGCCAGGGGCCTTGTTCACAGAGCCCAGGACCCAAGACAAATGTCTAGGCTTTAACCTCATCATGTTCAACAGTCTGGCCAGCCGACTTGGGCAAGGCAACCCGAGGTGGGTTAAAAGGCTGAGCTGGTTGGAGCTCTCCTAGGTGCAATGTGGGTGTGGGGCCCTCCCCTTGCCTGGGCCCGGAGGTGATGTGTGCAGGGCCTGCCCAAGAAGGTTCCCTAGCCCCCTGGTGCTCTTGGGGAGGGTGTCCTGCATGGCCCTAGCATTTCCTGGAAGTATGGCAAATTCCAAAGGAGAGGTAGCTTGTGTGGCTTGTCAACCTCTAGGGCCTCGGCTGCCATGGAGCATGAGGCAGGCTGAGGCCCAGGAGGTGAGGGTTGGGCCTGACCCTCCAGCTGTGACTTACAGAACCCAGGCTGTGTCTTTCCAGGGGGCTAGAGGGGTGCCTCTCCTGAAAGGTTGGTCCCCTTGATCCCTGGAGGTAGATGGGTGGTCACCTGGGCTGGGCTGGATAGGTCTGCAGGCAGTGGCTTGGGGTGCTCAGGCCGGACGCCCCCAGGGTTGGCAAAGCCACCTGTCCAGGCCTCCAGGACAAGGAGCAGACCCACCTCTGCCTCTCAGGGCAGGCGTAGCCACCACCTCCTTGGTTCTCCTGAATTTCTCCTGACAGCCACCACCCTGGACTTGCTTCCCCAGGCCTCCTGTCTGTAAATAAAAGCCCGTAAACTGTGTACAGATTTACAGAGACGCCAAGCTCGGGCCTTGGAGTTGCCATCAAAGGGCTGACGGCCCCAGCGTCCCCCAGGTGCCCACCTGGCAGCTCAGCACACCTGGCCCCAGCGTGGCGAATACGTGTAAATATTTTTCGTAGGCAGTGAGGCTCCAGAGAGCCCCCTGAAGACACTGACCCTGTGCGTCCTTTCTCTTGTACAGGCCCTCCAAGCACCCAGCCTGGGGGGTGGAGGGAGTTTGTTCTTCCCTCTGCCAGGCCTTCCCCGCCCTTTCTCTCCCTGGTAACCTGATTATTAACCATACCTCTCCTGAGTTAATGGCCAAAACTCTCAGTAACGAGACGCAGAGGAAAAAGGCTGGAGAAAGCCCAGGGCGTCGGCCAGCTGTGGCTTGTTCACTTGTCCTGGCCAGGGAAGGAACCTCTCCGGTTTCTGTGCTTGTTTCTTGTTTGGTTGTTTGTTTGTTTTTGCTGTTGTTTGTTTTTTTAACACTTCCCATGCTGTGCCCATTTATAAGAGGAAATAAAATTAAGTTGAAATGATGTAGTGTGGCCAGAGTGTGAGATGAAGATGGAGGTCATTTGGGGAAGAGCAGCGCACAGCCCCCCTTGTACCTCACCCACCTTCCCTTTTGAAGGAAATTGAGACCCAAGCAAGGAGAATTGACCGACAAGCCCTCGTGGGAACCATTGTGGTAAAAGGGGCTGATTGAGAGCATTCGGGAAGCCATGAAGCTGGCTGTGGTGAGGCCCGGTGGGGCTGCGGTCGGGCGGGGGCCAGGCTGCGGTGGCAGTGGGGGCCTGTGGTTTTAGGCCACAAAGAGAACCTTGGGACCACAGGGTATTGGCGTTGGACCTGTGAGGCAGCATGGCTGTGGGGTCTGATAGGCCTGGTTTCAAGCCCAGGTCCCACTTCCTAGCTCTGACTCTGGAGGAGCTACTTGGCCTCTCAGAGCCTCGAGTTTTTCACCTGTAACATGGGATAACAGTGAACATGCCCTAAGTGGACTGTGGCAAGGATTACGGGAGGAGGAATGCTTAGCACAGTGGGCCTGGCACAGTCGGCTTCGGCTCCCAGGGTTTTCGGTGAGGATGTTGGAACGACAGAGCCCCGGGATGGGAGGAGTTCCCCGGTCTGAACCACAGGCTGATTCCTAGGATCCCAAGGTGGTACGGCTTGCAGGGCCTTAGAGCCAGCCCTGGGCCCCTCGGTGTGGAAATCCCTCTTTAGGGCCTCGGCGGGACACGCGCCTGCCCCTGCTTGCACACCTCCGTGGCAGGGCTTGGTGCGTCCTGGGGACTCTGCCTGTTGAGAAGTCCTTTGCTTTTAGCCCAAATCTCCCTCCAGCGTTTCCCTTTTCTGGTCCTCAGTCTCTCCGGGACCACACCAGGTTCTGCCCCCCCGCCGTGGGATAGCCCCTTGGCATGTGTGCATGGTCATGGGCTTCCCTTCTCCAAGGGAAACCCCTCCATGTCCCACAAATATTTCCTCTGTAAATTTAGTCCTCTCAAATTGTGATACTCACACAGGGTCCTGATGGCTCCCGGGTAGGTTGGAGTCAAAGGCCCCCGAATTTGGTACAAGATCCTACCCACCCCTTTCCCACTCACACTAAGGTTTCTTGAGTGCCACTGTGTGCTGGGCCTGTGCTTGGAACTAGATGAGAGGTCACTGAGGCAGACCCAGACCCTGCCCCCAAGCACTTACATCTCATGACTATGTAATAATACTGGTCTGGGGTGGGTGTCCCTCTTCCTCGGCCACCACCTCCAAGCCCCACCACCCAGGCATGCCCCTACTGCCAGACAGTTCAGGGACAGAGTCCGAGTCCTCCGTCCTCACTGGGGGACCTCAGACAACCTTGCCCTGACAGCCTCAGGCTGCACGGCTGTGAGATGGGATGCAGGGGCCAGCCTGGCCACTGGAGGTTCTAACAGGACTGGGGACCAGGCAGAAGCGTGCTGTGATGTGAGGGCTTCCTCTGATGCCGTTCAAGGCCCAGCTCTCGACATGGCTCCTCCTCCAGGAAGCTTTTAGAGGGTAATCCCCTTCTCTGAGTCCCTGTAGCCTATAGTTATCTCCCCTCCTGCAGGGCCCCATCACCTTATTTGAATTCCAGTGATGTGCATCCATATTTTATTCTAAAGAATAAAGAGTAGAAAGAGTATGATATTGGGGTCTAGAGCACCCAGCTGTGTGTGCTTGGGCACAATGTTCTACCTTTCTGAGCCCGTTTGTCTGCTATTTAGAGTCTGTTGTGAGGATTAAATGAGATAATATGTTGAAAGCAACTAACATGAGGCTTGGATATATGAAAGTCAACAGCCAGACCTCAGTCCCTCTCTTTGTCATGTCAGTGTTGTAGCAGGCAGGCATTTTTCAAATCCCAGCTCTGCCACTGACCAGTTACGTGACCATGGCGAGTTATTTGAACTCTCAGTGCTCAGTTTCCTCAGCTGTAAAATGGGGACAATAAAAGTACTGCCTCAAGTGCATGGCGCTTAGAACCATTCCCAGCATAAATGACTGTGGGCTATTATGGTTACTGTTGATACTGTCATCATTTGCTGGGCCAGCCTGCTGCGCATTGAATGAGTAAATGACCCTGAATCTGGGTAGAAATCAAAATACTGTGGCAGCTCTGGTGTGAATGATGACTTAGGCTTAGGCTCGTCAAGAGTCAAGGCCAATGTCTGCACCCCATACACGTGGGCCGCACAGATGGGCTGGGCACTGCCGGGAGCTGGAGCATCTCTCTCAGCCCCTTGGCTCAAGGGATGGGCAACAAACAGAGGGGGAGGGAGGAAGAATAGCTGATTGTTTCCTGCAGCCTGAGAAGTCACAGCGCTGCCTGCCTAAGATGCTCCGAGAACAGAGTGTGCTCAGCTTCTGAGGGCCACCCACCCTGTCTCCGCTGGATGGACGGTGGACTTGGGGCAGACCCACGTCCAGGTTTACCACTGCCATCGCTGCAGGCCTCATGTGCACTCAGGAAGGCAGGAGGCTGGGCCTGACGTGGGAGTGGAGGAATTAGGGCTGGAGAGCACACAGCAAAAGCCATGGCATGATAAGGGCTCTTCTCACATTATCTCATTTTAGCCTCATGCAGGTCTGCCCTCCTGGCCAGTAGACACTGAGGCAGAGAGCAGAAACCTGAGATGCAGTGGCATTCCAGTCTGGGTTTCTGCCTGAAGTCAGAGATTTTTCAGTTCCACCCTCCTGTCCCCTCCCAGTACCTTTAGCTACTGTGTGAGCATGGGCAGGCTACTAAGCTTCTCTGAACCTCAATTATGTCATCGGGAAGAACGGAAGCAACAGGGTATTAAATGGTTCAAAAGATACACTAACACATGACATTTGTGGGGTACCTCCCAATTGTTGGTGTCCATTCACAGACAGTATCTCATTTAGTTCTTGAAGAGAATGGTTACCACCACATTACGGATGAAGACATTGACCCTACAAACAAAATCCACACTGGGGGACACTTCTTCCATAGGACAAACAACCCAGTTTCTGAGATGGGGACGGAAAGAAGAGACGGAGAGGGAATTTATAGATACAGTTAAAAGGCATGTTAACAATCAATGTGGGAACTTGATTTGTATCCTGATTCAAACAAATTAAAAAAAAATGAATGATGAGACAAGTGGAAATTTGAACACTGAGTATTTGTTATAAAGGAATCATTGTCAGTGTTCTTAGATGTGATAATAGCCCTGTAATTATGTTTTTTTTAAAAAGGGTCCAAAGCTTTATACACACTGAAATATTAGCAGATGAAGTGATAGGACATCAGGGTTTGGCTTACAAATAATACAGGGAGGAGTCAGGAGGAGAACAGAGGAAATAAGACGGAGACGATAATTGTAGAGGCTGAGTAATGGGTGCATAGGGTTCGTATTATTCTATCTCCTCTACGTTTAAATTTTGAGTTCTCCATAATAAAATGTTTTAAAAAAAGAAACTGATTACAGGGGGGCATGAGGACTTGCTGGGGGTTGCAAGCCTAGAAAATGCAGAGCTGGGTCTTCTGATTCCAAGCCCAGGCCCCCTGGCCCAATCCCATCCCTACTGTGGACTCCTGCAATGTCATATTTTCTTCCGCCTTGTCATCCACTTCCAGATGGCCAGCACCTTCATTGGCCGCGTTCCCTCCCCTTTACTCTTGTGAATGGCTCTAATAAAAGAATTCACAGGAAGTTGTGATGATTGACATGGTGTCAGCTATTGCCCTCCGCCAGACGTTTGCATTTTGTCGGAGAGCGTAATGGAAATGGCCCCTCCCATGTGGGCAGTGTATCATGGCTTCTCAGGGAATTCTTGGCCTCACTTACTGTTCGCATCAGTCCTGGGAGGGGGTCTGGTTGGGGGTTCCTCCTCCCACTTTGAAGGACACTGGATTTGGTCACTTTCTCCCCATTTTCAAGGCTCTGGCCAAGTCTAGATCTTTATCATGTCTCGCTGGAAATACTGAAATAACCTCTTGCCAGCCACAGCAGGCTGTAAGGAAAGGGCATGGCCTTCGGCACGGGCACTCAGCTCTCCACTAGCTTCAGCAAGTTCCTGCCAGGTTGTCCTGGGGCAGCCACTTTGCACCTGAAGCTGGGCTTCCTCCTCTGTATAATGGGCACAGTGAAGACTCCTACAGACATTTGTGGGAATCCAAAGAGGAGGCAGATCAACACAATGACACACAGCAGGTAACAGCAGTGCTCTTCACAGTAATAACCACAAAAACGAATGGATTGTACTTACCATGTGCCAGACATGTCCTAAGCACTTTTTTAATATGTGTGGTATTTAGAATAGTAAATGCCTAGAACACGGTAAGTACTATATAGGTATTAATACAATAAAACAACTTTGCACGTGTGAGCTTATTTTATGCTAGGGACTGAATTGTCTCCCACCCAAAATTCATACGTTGAACCCTTAGCCCCCAAGGTGATTGTATTTGGAGATGGGGTTTTTAAGGAGGCAATCAAATGAGGTCATAATGGTGGGGCCTTGGGACAATAAACCAATAGGATTAGTGTCCCTTACTTTTTAAGAAGAGACACCAGGGGGCTCGATCACTGTGCATGTGCAGAGGAAAGGCCACGTGAGCGCACGGTGAGGGCAGCCATCCGCAAGCCAGAAAGAGCGCTCTCACTACTGGCCGTCCACGTCGGCACCTTGATCTTGGCCTTGCAGCTCCCAGAACTGCAAGGAAACAAATGTCTGTCATTTAAGCCAGTAAACGCAGTCTATAGCATTCGGTTATGGCAGCTCAGGCAGACTAATACACTTGATGTTTACAAAAACCCTGAGAGGTAGTAGGTACTCTTACTATGCTCATGTTTATAGCTGGAGAAACTGAGGCATAGACGCCAAGAAGGCTGAGGGGGTAAGTAAAAACCTGTACAGTCCACCTTGGTTCCCCTCCCACCCTTCTCCTGGCAAACTCCTATGGGTACTTCAAAGTCCTAGTTCAACATCACCCCTCCTGGAACTCTGAGGCAGCATTAGTCATTGGGGCTGATAAGGGAAGGAAGAGAGGCCAGGAGGAGATATTTAGCCTGGAAAGCAGAGGACTGAGAGAAGGGAGAGCCTGATGGAGGCTGTGAGTGAGCAGGGTGGGGAGCAAGTGAATCGAGGGAGGACTGGAGACGAGGGAGCCCCTGGGTTGGCTGTGGGGAAGGGTGTGGAGGGGAAAGCTCTTGGTCCTTCTTCCCACATAGGTGCCTCTGTCTTGTGGCCTGTCTTTCAAGGCCCAGTTCAGCCCCCAGCTTCCTGAGCTTAGCTGTGTGGTGTACAGTTAGAAATAGACAGGGGCCACACTGTCTGTCCCAATTTGAATCCTGGCTCTTCTGCTTATTGGCTAAGTAATACATAATACATAAGTTATTTAACCTTTTGTGCTTCAGTTTCCTTACGGGGATAAAATGGGAATAATCATAGTACCTATATTATAGAATGGTCCTCAGGTTTAATTAATACATGGTACAGAGAAAATGCTTCCTGAATGTTAGCTAATAAAGTCATCTGGGTTTAACTCCACTTCATGCTGCTCTCTCTTTCTCTGAATTCCAGTGGGCTTAAGTATAAACCATGCAGTTCAACCCAACAGTAATGATAATGACAATGAACTTTCTTTATTGAACACTTACTATTCTAGGCCTGGTCCTTTTTATACAGTGTTCCATTTAGATGTCATCATAGCCCAATAATGTAGATACTATTAATATGTCCATTTTAGATGAGAAAACAGAGGCCTCTTCAAAGTGTGTCTAAAATTACGTAGCTAGCACATGGCAGCACGAGGATCCAAACTCAGGCGGTCTGCTCAGGAGCCCATAGGAGTCGTTCTAGTTTGTTTATCACCCAATATCGACAGGTGGCAGAGTCCAGTGGCGCCAGGTGATACAGGTGCATACAAAGCCTCTGGGAGTCTGAGGAGGGGACAGCGAACTTTGAGGCTTCCCAGAGGAAGAAATATTTGAGTTTTGAAGGCTAAGTAGGAGTTCTCAGTGAAAAGAAGAGGGGAAATACTTCTTAAATGAGGGGGAAAGAGTGATAAAAGCACCCAGGGTAGTTGGAGACGGATGAAAGTCAAATGAGGCTGGGGCTGGGTTCACAGGGTGGTGAGGACAGGAGGACAGCGGGACCTGGGTCAGAGTAGGTCTTGAAGGTCATGTTAAATGGCTTGGAGTTTACCTTATAAGTAATGGGGGATGCTTTCCTGTACAGTCTTTTGGGATAAGTATTTTGGGAGTGATGTGGTCAGATTTGTGGTTTGTAAACATGGCTATGGCAGCCTACAGGGAAGTAGATGAGAATTTGGTGACAGGACAATCAATTTCCCTCCCAGATTATAAGTTCCTTCGGGGCGGTGACAGTCCATGTCTTTTCCTCTGATTTTCCCATAATATCTAGTAGGCGCGGGGCATGCAGCTGGTGCTCAACAAATGCCTGCTGTATAAAATCCATGGATGCGTGCAGGTGGATTTTAGTAGCACTCAGAGCAGGCCCCCTGGCGCTGTCCATGGTACTATTTGCACGCTAAAGCTGCAAACCCCGGTGGGCTCCCTAGTGACAGCTTGGTGTGTGTGTGAAATAAGGTGGGGGAAGGGACCTTCAACTTCTGTGTCTTGGGATCAAGGCAGGGTCCCGGCTGCTCCAGCCTCAGAAGGACAACTTGGGTCCCCATGCAGTCAGGGAGGCAAAATCCCCACTTCATCCGGTCAAGCCTTAGCCTTAGTGCATGCATCTGAGACAGGAAATGAAATCAGAGGGAAAGGTTGGGACAGAGTTGGGAATGGTTTTGAATGGTTGATGCTGGAAAGCCAAGATCTATAGAAAGAGAGTGACAATGTCACATTTGTGTCCCAGAGAGATTACTCCAGTGGTAGCGGGGAGGATGGAGAGGAAAAGAAATTGGAATCTATGAGCTATGAGCACCCAATGCCATGGAACAGGATTGCAGAGAGGGGAGATCAGTGAGGATTAGAGTAACCAGGCAGGTCTTCCTGGAGGAGGTGGCACTTGAGCTGACCCTTGAAGGATGCACAGAGGGGGTTGGAGGGGGCTGTGCCAGTCAGAGCAACAGCACGATCAAAGGTAGAGAGGTCAGAACAGGAAAAGAGGGAAGAGATGTCTGTTTTTTTGTTCTTTTCCTCCCACCTCCTTGCTGGAGACTTTCTGAATGGGGAGGGGGCCTGCTCTGGAACTGAACTCAGCTTCATTTCTGGGTGTCGGACTGAGGGAGGGGGAGGCTGGGTGCAGACTCAAAAGGTCCTTGCATTCTGTGTGAGGCCGGCCAGGGCAGCGGAGGCGGGTCCATGGTGCCCTTTGTCTGAGAGTCACCCACTAAGCATGCTGGTGGCCTCCACAGTACTTGCTGTGGACTCAAGGCCATGTCATAGAGACAGGTTGTTCTGCCTCAGCTGGTTCTGATAGCCAAAGATGGGGGCAGGGGCAGGGGGTGGACACTGCTGGCCTTCAAGGCTGGCTGAGGGCTGATGAATTGCCTCTTGCCCTTGAGGCTCAACGAATCATCAATTCATGAAATCCTTTAACACTATATTTCACAGACTGCTGAAAAGAATCATAACAGACTCCATGAAAATCAGAATTCTTTAGAATAACAGAATCTTAAAAATCATAGACTTTTAATATCTTCCTTTAAGGACTGTGGTGAGGATAAAATGAAATGCCACCTGGCAAGCACCTGGAACATTCTAGGAGTGTTGGAAATGCTTCTTTAGTGTCAGCTGTTGTCTCTGTTTTGGGGAAACTTAGGTCCAGAGAGGTGATGTGACTTATCCAGGGACACACAGCTAGGAAGTGGAGGCACAGAACGGCAGTGACCTGGAGGGAACCCCAGGTGGGCTGAGGCACTCTGAGGCTGAACTAAGGTCTCTGAGCAAGAGGCTCATTGGTGGGGGTGAGGGTGGCAGGCAGGGAAGAGTGTGCCCAGGACTAGAGAGCTAGTCCTGGCTCTCTGCCTCAATCCCTGGTTGATCTTGGGCAAGTCGTTTAATCTCTTTGAGCCCCAGCGCCTCCATCTTTAAGAGAAGACTAGAATTCTCCTTCCTCCTTCCATCCTAGGGGAGTGGTACAGCAGGCTCTGAAGTCAGGCAGCTCTTGGATGTCGGGTCCTGGCTGTGTGTTTCTAGACGAATGGCATCACTTCTCTGAGCCCCTGAGGCTTGAATGAGCTAGTGTTCTTTGAAGTGGTATTATGTGGAGGATCCCTGCATTCAGGACCAGCTCTGCTGATGGGTGGGCTGGAGATAAGGCCAAGTCCTGTAACCTTCAGGTGCCTCAGTTTCCTCGGCTGCCAGATGGACACAGCAGGAAGACTCACATAGATTAAATGGGTCAATGCAAGTGGGCACTTAGACGAATGCCTGGCAAGTGGGAAGTGCTTAATGAGTATCCACTATCATTGCTATGATGTAAGGTTCAGTCATTGTAAGCCATTATTATTAGTGGTCAGCAAGAGGTTGGAAAGTGAGCAGTTGTGTGTGTGAGTGCCCGAGTGTGTGTAATGATGTTTATTAAAAGCAGAACCTACAGCCCAGAGTCGAGCTGTGTGCCCGGAATAGCTGCTTCTCCCGGAGGCCTCCCGGGGGACTGGAGTGTAATGACTGTTTATGGAGCCCCCTGCCAGGCAGAGATGAGAGGCACTGAGGAACCAGCTTCTGAGCCAGGCAGTGGCTGGGAGCCAGTGTTATTATATTAACGAGCATCAGGGTGATGATTACCAGTAACGAGATTATTCACCAGGCGGCCTCCCCCCTCACCAGGCAGGCAGGCAGGCAGACAGTCTCTGTCTTGGGGAAAGAAGAGAGGATTCCCTGGTCCAGGCGTGGTGTTGAGCCCATTACATCCTTGTCTGGCTGCATCTCTCCATGCCCCTGAGGTTAGGCAGTGGCATCCCCACTTTACAGATGAGAAAACTGAGGCTCCATGAGGGTGAACGGGGGTCCCATCAGGTCTGTGAGCTGGGAACAGGTATGTTTTCATTGTCCTTTCTGTTATCTGCCAACATTTACAATGGAGCAAGCCCAGGTTGGCACTGGGCATAGATTAAACCTTCAAATCTTCGTGTAAACTACATGAGGAAGGTCCCCCGCCACAGGGGGGAAACTGAGGCAGAGGTCAGTTGAATAACTTGCCATCCATGTCTCCATGTCTTCTGCCTCCAGTGGGCCTCTCTCCTCTCAGCAGTCTTGATGAAGTGTGGTTCCTAGGCCCTTCGTTGTTCTCTATGTAGCAGACCGAGCTGAGCTGAGGGCTCTGTTACTGGGCCTTGTGGGTAGTTTTTGCCTTGTCCCTTGTCCCCACCAGCCCCTCAGTCAGGCTTACTACTGGGCACAGACTCTTGGTGTCACCTACCCACTTATGCCACAAACATTATGCTGACCTTTCTTGGAACCCAAATGTCAACCCCTTTAGACATACTCCTAGAGGTCAGGTTCACTCACTTACCTTTCACGGGTCAGCTACTGTGTGTCAAGCCCTGTGCCAGGCCCTGGGGACACACACTCATGGAGTTTTCAGTCTTTGAACGAATCAGTGCAGGGCATATTAGTTAATGAGGGCAGGGGCCTGTGGCCCGTGGCCTGGGCCTGCCATGGGAGGGGCTGCCCTTGCCTGGGTGCAGCAGTGCTGCAGGAGTGGAGGGTGGGTCAGGGCAGGCCTCTCTCAGGAAGTGGCATGTAAGATGAGACATAAGGCTGAGCTGCAGTTAAATGGTCAGAGGGTGCGGAGACCATTTAGGGCAGAGGGAAGGGCACATGTGGAGGTGAGAGCCCCAGGGAAGCCTGGCCTGCTGGATCAGCCCAGCATCAATGCAGGTGCCTCCCGGGTTCAGCCATCACTCCATCAATAACCATTCATCAACTGAAGAGCTCTAGGTTAGGCAGGTCCCTCTCATTCATTCCTTTATTCTATATTCCCTGGTGTCCGTCCCATTTCAGGCTTGGCATTGGGTAGGACACAGAACTGAATCACTTGTGGTCCCTGCCCTGGAGCTGCTCCCAATCTAGGGCGAGAGACAGACTCTTGCTCACAACCATGTAATCCGTGGACGCTGAGACCCGTAATCCAAGCTGGGGTGGTGGCGGTCAGGGAAGGCTTCTCAGACTTGGAGGTAGAAAGGGATAGGTGGGCAAAGGTGCACAGCAGATGTGGAGGTACAAAGCCCCAGAACGAGGCTGGCTATGAAGGGCCCTGAATGGCAGGCTGTAACAGAGTCTGTGGCTGTGTGACTGGCCCCTAATAGCCATTCTCCCTTCTTTCCACAGTAATGACACACGGTTGCTTAGAAGATAGACTACATTTTCCAGCCTTGCTTGCATCAGAGGGGCATGTGATTAGTGTGGCCAGGAGGGTACAAGCAAAAGTATTTCAGCCAGTTTCAGGGTTGTTCCCTTAAGGGTAGTGCTGTGCCCATTCCTGGACCTTTCCCCTCCCCATTAGCTGGAAGGTAAACGTGGTCCCATCTGGAATGTGTGAATGAAGGCAACAGCCTGGGAATGACGGAGCAACAAGACGGAAGGAACCTGGGTCCATGATGCCAACGAGTACCAGCCACTGGACAGTTAATGTGTGAATTATTATATGAGGGACAAATAAACTTTGTTCTTTTTTAAGCCAGTGTTATTTGGTGTTCCTGCCTTAGAAGCCAAATCTGTCTCCTAGCTAGTAGCCAGGGTAAAGGCTATTTTCCCCTAAGGCACACAGAGTGGTCAGAGTTCTGTGTGAAGGGGAGTGACATTGTCAGATTTGCATTTTTGGCAGTTTTGGCTGCAGAACACAGGATGGGGTGGAGGAGAGAGAGAGACAGCAGGCAGGAAGACCAGGGAGGGATTGATACCTTAGAATGGGCAGAGGTTCCCACGCTTGACCCCCAGCAAGCCTGCTCTGTTCATCCCTGCTAACAGGGAGCTTCTCATTCAGGCCTGGACATCAGTCCTGGGAAACCTGGCCTGCAGCTGCCATGGGGGCCCAAGGACAGCTCCTTCTGGGGGTGGTCAGGAACTCAAGGCTGAGGGTGGGAGGCAGGGGGTTTGGGAGGATGGATTTGGGGAGCAGTGAGAGGCAAGTGGGGCAGAGCCCGTGGTGGGGAGGGCCTGGGTGGGAGACGGTGACGAGGCAGGACAGGCAGGAGCAAGAATGAGAACGGGGACTGTGCTCATCAGCGCTCCCCTCGTTGCGGGTGGCAGAAGCCCAGGCAGAACCATGACAAGGGCACTCAGTTGGCTTTCATCCCCAAGAAGGACACGCCTGGGTCAGAGACTCAAAGCAAAATTGTCGGGCTGCCTGTCCCTCCACTCTGCCTTTCTTGTTGGGCTCATTTTTTTCCATGCCAGAGATCCTTTTGAGACAGGGACCATGGGCTTAGACAGAATAGGGGGAGGGCCTCCGAAAAAGCAAGGCAGAATATTTGCAGTCAGAGCAATGTAACTACATGCAAGGAAACCCCCTACCAAAACTCTGTGTTAAACATTAAGCTCTAGGGTCATTCTTCAGTAAGATCAGTTAATGTTCCCCAGACAAAGAAGAGTAGCATATGTTTTTATTATGCTAATCATTTGTAATCATGTGTAAGATTCACTTTAGCATGCTAAAAGGCCCAGGCCTATGTGCTGTCTTTCCTCTTTCAGATCTGATGGGGTGGTTTTGCAAACTGGGCAACTAATTTAGCATGCAGACCCAGCTGTAAACAGCATAGTAAAAGGCAGGGAAGATTCCATCTTAAAGATAAGATTGCATTTTAACACCCAGGAAGTTTGGGAAGCAAAATTCTTAACTTACTCTTTAGCAAACAAACACCTTGGGGGCTGGGCAGGCTGCCTTTTGATATGCTCCTAGACCAAGACCCAAGTATCCCGGAGAGAGATCAGATCAGGGCGAGAAATTCCTTGTGTTAGTTAATTCTGGGTGTTCAGACACCACTTAACAAGTCCACACCCCTAAGCCTTTTTTTCATGTTCTCAAAAAATCCTCATTTTACCTATAAAACCCCTAGACAATGCACCACACTGGACTCTCTTGTCCCCTCCTGGCATGAGCTGGGAGCTCTGTCCTTTCACTTTATTTCTAAATAAAAGCCTGTACCTTGCTCTCCTACCTTGACTGTTTATGAAGCTCATTCTTCGGCTTCGTGAACAAGAACCCCGGCATCATTTTCTCATGCTGGGGCAGGAGGTGGAATATCCTCCTTTTGGCTCATGGGGCTGGAGACGGATAGCCTCCCTCTTCTAATAGCCACATGTAAATCCCAGGGCGGGAGACCGATCGGCTGGGCTGGGGTCACCTGCTGATCTGTGGCCAGTCACTGGTCAGAGGGATGGGTGCTATGGTGGCAGGCCTGGGTCTCTTGTCCAGCCTGGGGATAGTGGCTGAGGTCCTGGGATTGCGCCACCCACATGGAGTCAGGGAGAGGAAATTCTCCTAAGAAAGGAGGCTTTTTTCCTTTTCTTTTCCTTCCATTTTCCTCTAGCATGTAAGCTGGAGACTACGGGCAGGATTTCCGGGTGGAAAACAACATTCAATAATGGCTGCAGACATGGAGTGGGGGAGGGGACTTACGGGAGGATGCAGGACAATGACCAGGGGAGGGGGTGGGGGTTTAGGTGGGAGGGAGGCCTGTAGGGGGTTGGGGGATGAGGCTGATGGGCATTTGAAGTACCATCTTTCTTCACCCCTCCCCCAGCAGTGAGCACATTCCAAAACGCACCCCCACCCGCCTCTTCCTGTCTCTGGACTCCTGGTGTCTTATGTAACTGTTAGGAAAGAACCTATCAAACCAAGTATGAGAACAGATGGATTGAGATGCAAGGCTTCTCTTTCTAAGGAAACTCTTGTCACCTCCTCTGGGAAGCTCTCCTTGGCCTCACCCCAAGCTGTCGCAGCGGCTGGCTCTCACCTCTGGGCCCTATGCTCCTGCTCTTGCCTTCTATCCGGGCACAGCTCACCCTGTGCTCCAGTGAGGGACCCAATATCTATGTTCCCCTAGGCTGTGAGCCTTTGGAAGGCCCATCTCTGTCCTCTCTTGGCACCCTACCCCCAGGCTTTGTTGCTGCCAGCTCTTGGGTGTCTACACGTGTCCCTGTGTGGAGATGTGTGTCTGTGGTCATGGCTGCATCTATGTATATATGATATACCTATGTGCATATGAGACTATGGCTGGGTAGCAGGCCTGTGTGGGGAGGTTTATACAGGTATTTTATGTGTCTGTCTCAGCATGGCATTTATATAGGAGGGTCTGGGATATTCTCCCCTCTGGGGCTTGGTAAACTTGGGATGTACACACACAAATACACATGCAGGCCCATACAGAGGTACCCATACACATGCACAGAGGCGCGCAGTTACACACACACAGGCCTGTCTGGAGGCTTACCATGGCCCTGCCCAGCACTGGCTTTGCCTGGAGTACCCTCCAGAAGGAAGGTTGGGAGCCCTTGTCCTGGACAGGATGGCGGAACAGGTTCTGGGGCTTCGCCTCCCCAGACGGGATGCTTTCCTGTGCCCAAGCCATGGCTGGGAGCCAGCGCTGCCCTGTGACTTCCATTTTCACCCATGTGGCTACACCCCTGACAGCAGGTCAGCGGGAAGGCGCTGCAGGCCAATAGTTCCAGAAAACACAGCTGGTGATGGGGCTTCAGAAGAGGAATTCCCACCTGACTGTCTCTCCTTTCAGGCAACATGCCTTGAGCACCGGAGTCTCCAGTGACAACATCTTAGAACCACCATGACAGGCTTTTGTGTTATTGTATCTGCAGGTGCAGGGCCTAAGTCAGCTGCTGTGGGGTGAACACATACGGGTGGAGAAAGAAGGGGAATGGCTTTTCATTTATTAGGTGTTGACACACCCAAAAGCTTTATTCACTGCACTGTCCCCAGTTCCTGGCACAGGGCCTGGCACACAGTAGATGCTCCATAAATGTATGTGTAATGAATTAATGAAGGAAGCTACTATTAGCTTTATCTTACAGACATGGAAACTGAGGTTCAGAGAGGCAATTTAGTCAAGGCTGCACAGCAGCCAAGTGGCAGAGACAGAATTTGAACCAAAGAGTTGTCAGAGTAGCAAGTACCACTTGGCTCACTGTCTGTCCAGGTTTACTCAAACTGGCCTGAGGAAACCGAGCTCATGGCCTGGGACTCCGGTGTTCACCTACGCACATCTTCACTACTTATTCTAAGTCTCAGGTTCCTTATCTGTACAATGGTTTTGATGGTAGGATATCGGGCATGAAGCCACAGTTAGCTCATACGAAATGTAGCTTTCATCACTGACCCGGATTTGTTTTTTGTGTCCCCATCTTATCGGGTGTAGCAGAAAGGGAGTCTCAGTCATTTGGGGCTCCCTGCCTCGGGTTGTGTCTAGGTAGGGAGGAGGGCAGAAGAGGCTTCACAGTGGCAGCACTGGGACTGGGGCGTGCCCTCTGGGCTGTTGGTGCCCCACACTGGCCGCCCCCCGAGATGCCCCCTTCCCTGCCTGGCCTTTGAAGTCAGCTCTCAGATGTCAGAGTACTCTGTCCCTTGTTCCCATCCCAGGCCATCCAGCTCCCACTCTCGCTCAGCCCCTGCTGGGTGCGCAGGGCTTGTTCTGGGTGTGTGCTCCAAGTCCAGCTCCAATTCTTACCTAGAAAGTCTCTTAACCTCAGTTTTTTTCTCCATAAAATGGGGACAATAATAACCCCTTGCTAATAGGATTGCTTGTCAAGGTAAAGAAATGAATCCACATCGAATGCTTGAAACAGCCCCCTTGGTGCCTCATGACTGCTCAGTAAAAGTTATTTTATCCAGTACTGTTACCTGACCTGTGCTGGGAGGCTTGGCTCAGGACATCAGTGGGGGCGGGACCCCCTTGTCTTGGGTCACCTCTCCGTCTGCCCTTTCCTCCTGATTAATCAGGGCAGACAGGGCCACCTGGGCTGGGGACCTTTCCTGGTGAGGATGCAGCATGTGGGGCGGTGCACACATGCCCTTCTGCAGCCAGCTGGCGACAGCCCTTCTGGAGATGGTCTCCTGGCCCTCTCTGCCGCCCAGCCAGCCTGCACGGTGGGAGGGAGGGTTTCTGTGGTAGCAGCCTGAGCCTGTCCCCACCCTGCGCCGACACCCTCTTGGGCGCCCCCTCACCCACTGGGTCCCATCCAGATGTCTTAGTTTGGCCTTCAATGTCCCCGCAACCAGGCCCAACCTGACTCCTACCTCACCTCCCACTGCTCTGTGCTCTGTGCCTCAACTTGCTCCCTCCTTCCAGATGCCGCAGCTTTGCTGGTGCCGTTTCCCCACCTGGACGGCCTCCTCCAGCCTCGCCTTTGCGATCCAGCTGCACTGCTGAGTCCCAGGCCTGAGGTGAGGTGTGCATCCAGGAGCAGGCTGGCTCAGCAGCGGGAAGCATGGGGACAAGGGTCCAGGCAGATGGCCTCCCCGCAGGGAACTGCTGACAAAAGGTCGCAGTGAGGCCGCGAGGAGGAGGAGGCGGGCGGCTGGCTGCTGGGCCCGAGCACAGGGTCTGCTGTTTGGGAGGCTGGAAAGCTGTATAGTAAGTGAGTCGGACCCACTGTATTCAAGTCCAGCTTCTCTCTAGCTGGTGACCTCAGGCGAGTTACTTAACCTCTCTGAACTTCTGTTTCTGCCTTTGTAAAGGGTAATGGAAGTTGCTAGCTCACAGGAGTGCCATGAGGATGGAGTGGTCTGACATTCATTAGGGCACAGACAGTGCCTGACACACAGTAGGTGCTTAGTAGGTGTTGGCTTTTATTGTTAGTTCAGCCTTTGGGAGTTTAACAGGCACAAGTCAGGAGTTCAGGCCCCCAGAGGGAAGATGGACATTTGGAGATGGAGGCAGCAACTGGAGTGATGCTGGGACCAGTCAAGGAACAGCAAGGATTGCTGGCAACCATGAGAAGCTGGGAGACAGACACCCTGGGACACACTCTTCCCTGGAGCCCCCAAGAAGGAGCCACCTCTGCTGACAACTTAATTTCAGACTCTTGGCCTCCAGAGCTATGAGAGAATAAATATCTGTTGTTTTAAGCCACCAAGTTTGTGGTAATTTGTTTATAGCAGTCCTTGAAAGAGAATACAGCCCATTTCACAGATGAGGAAATGGAAGCTCAGAGAGGGTAAGTCACCAGCCCAAGGCACACAGCAGGCAAATACCAAGGACAGAGTTTGAGCCTGGGGCTCCCTTGCTCCAAAGCCCCTGCTCCTGGCCAGTGGCACCTTGGCCTGGCCACTGTGTTATTTGCCCTACATTCCACGGCATGGGTCTCTGCATGTCCAGGGACAGGTCAAGGGGCTGCATGCTAAAGGCAAACAAGGGGGTCCAGCAGGGGACCCGAGCCTTGTGCCTGAGGGAACCAGCCCGGGGAGGCGACAATAGCCTGGGAGTCATATTGTAGGTCACCAGGCCACTGAAGGGTCGAACTCCAGGCTCTCTCATATTCAGGGTGTCTGGGACTCGGGTTTTAAAGCCAGCTTTAATTCTCTCCAGCCTGTGACCTTGGGCAAGTGACCTCCCCTCCCTTAACCAGTTTTCTCATCTGGGAAATGGGCGTGAGACTCTCAGGGCCGGAGGCAGCAGAGCTGCGGACAAAGGGACATTGTTGCTGGTGCTCCCCTCACCCACGCGGATGACGCAGGGAAGGTTGCCTCAGCGACAGTTTTGGACACAGCAGTCCTGGATTCCCTCGGGGAAACAGGAAGTCTATGTGGCCCAGGTCACCGCCCCGGCCACCGGAAACCCACTGACCGTCTCCCCCTCCCAGCCCACGAAGGGATTTGCTGTCCTGTCAACAGCCCAGCCCAGTTTCTGAGAGCAACTCTCAGGGCTGTTGGGGCCCAAGACAGTGTCCAATTAATTGCTTATTTGCTATAATTAATTGCTAAGGCTCAGAGAGGGGAGGGGACCTGCCCCATGTCACACAGCACCCAGGGGCTGCCAGAAACAGAACTCAGGGGTCATGATTCTCAGAAGCCCAGCAGCAGCGTTAGTATTGAATTTTGGCCTCTGACTTTCTGTCAGATTTCTCCGTGTACCTTACACGCTCTAGCTTGCTCAGTCCTCACAGCCCTATGAGGTAGACACCATGACTGTCCCTAGTTTATAGATGAAGAAACTGAGGCACAGGGTTGCCAAATATTCTGCCCCAGTGCACACAGCTAGTAGGTAGTGGAGTCAGGGTTTATACCCAGGCCACCAGAGCACAAAGTTGTTTAGCACCTGGTCCAGTTCTTCTTTTGAAATTGGGAAACTGAGTCCTAGATTGGTGAAGGGATATGCCCCAAACCACACACTTATGGCAGGCTGGGACTGGCCCGAGGCCTTCTGTGACTGTCACAGTGAGTGGCCTATTGTCCTCTTCTTCATCTTTACTTACGAGACCCAGGTTTCCTCCATGATGGCAGTGTGCCCAGATTAGAAAACCAAAACTACTTTTTCCCATTCTCCCTAGTATATTGGGATACCATGTGACACATTATGGCCCGGGAAATCTTAGCAGATGCACTGGGTGGGGCTTTCAGAAGAGTCTTTAAAAGGAGGTCACTCAACAGGTATGGGCTTTTAGCTCTTTGCCAGTCCCTTTCTTCCTGCCCAGAACTCATCCAAGATGCTGGAGCGAGAGCAGCCATTTTGATATCCTGAGGCTACCAAGGCTGAGGATGCAGCCACGTGCTGGGGACGGCTGAGTGCAGAGAGGTCAGGAGCCCAGTGGCATTGCCTTTCTTGAGCCTATCTCAGCCTGGGTCTGCCTTCTGGACTTCTTGGTAGATGAGAACAAGAAAATCCCTCTTTGATTTAAGCCCCAGATCAGTTTTTTCTTTTTAATTTTGTTACTTGCAGCTGAGTGTATTTATGAATTATTTGTGTCTAGATTCTCTGAATCTTAAATTCAAATTAAGTTGGTGTTGGAAGGACATTGAGGAAATATCCAGGTCAGTGATTTTCAAATTTTGTGCTACACCTGCACGTTAGGGGACCTGTGGAATCACTGAATACATATAAAACTACATATGTATGTATGTGTATATACATCTTTATGTATACATGAATATATACATACATAACTCTCAATTTTCCAGGCACTATGGGACGACCCCATCTCCTTGCTTAAAAGAGAGCAGCTCTGCTTTTCCTGCTTTTCCAGGGCTAAAAAATATCTAAAAGCCACTGTCTTGTCAAATTCTTATGTTTGAAGATGGGGAAACTCAGTCAGACAATGGTGAACTCAAGCCAGGGACAGCGGGACTGAGGATAAAGAGGCCCCATAGCACCTTGCGTGGAGGAAGGGACTGGCGGGGAGGTCAGTTCCGTCTCAGCTAGCATCTAACCCTGGAGTGCCCGCACACACAGGGAGAGCACAGAGGCGCCTGGACAGAGGAACGAACGGCTGCCAAGACGGAGAATGGACAGTGATGTAACCCACCGGAGCAGCATGACATGAGATGACAAGCCTCAGTCAATATGTTCCAGACCCGGGATTGGGGGATGGGACGCACTGGTGAGCAAGACAGACATGGTTCCTGCCTCAGAGAGTGGCTTAAAAGTGCTCAGACATAGGATGCCCAGAGAGAGAAGTCCCCGGCACCCCTTCCCTGATGGAGACCAGTGGTGGGAAGGGCCTTGGATCAAGCACTGGGGACGTGGTTTCTGGGTCCCACATTGCCATGGCTTTGCTGTGTGGCCTGAAGCAAGTCTTCGTCCTCTCTGGGTCTCTAAAGTGGGTAGGAGAAGCTCTCTGCAAGGGCTCTTTCTGCTCCTACAGCCAGGGAGTCTGGTGTATCAGGAGTGATACTGTTTTTGAATGCACCTGTGTGCTTCTTAACAGCTTTTATGTGACATTTTCTTTTCAGCCAGAGGCATCCAGGTTTGAGCGACAAATGGGATTGGGGATCAGGAATACAAAAGAAAAGAAATGATGTGCAGCTTTGGAGTGCATAGGGTCCTGCAGTCCTTAGCCAGATAAGGGTCTTGAAAGCCAGGCTTTGCTGAGAGAGGGAAAGCCCCTGAAGTCCTCTTTGCATATCAAGAGCTCAGCCTGGGTGCCTTTGAGATCACAGGAGTGTGCAGGGGATGAAGGAGGCGAAGAGAGGGAAACTCCTGCCAGATAAAGAGAGGAAGTGGAGGGCCCGGCATCACAGGAGGGGGAAGACAGGGATTCGGGGGTGCGGGGAGGGGGACAAGGGTGAGGGCATGGCTTGGTCGCGAGGAGACACCCATGGGCCCGCATTCCCGGGCATCAGCCTCCCGTGGGGATGAGACCACAGACACTGGAAACCCCATGAAAGGTCCTGAGACATCAGTGCTGATGGTTTCCTCATCCAACGTGGGATTGTAGGGGTGGGAACATGGCACTGGGACGGGGGGTCTGGTTAGATGAGGCTGACCTAGCCATGCTGGGTCCCCAGGACCTGTGGGGGGGGACCAGGAGGTCCAGCATTGCAGCATGCTGCCAGGATCGACCACCAGCAGAGAGGGGCACCTTGTGACCAGGGACCGTGTGGGGCATCCTGGGCCACTGCAGTGGAGGCTGGCTGAGGCCCAGGTCTGTGGGACCAGTTCCATCACCAGCAGCGCCGGGGTGGACTGCAGTCAGTGCCGAGAGAAGCAGGAAGAGGCGACTTGAGTGGGTGCCAGTGTGGAGCAGGTGGGCAGAACATAGACTGGAGATCTCACCCTGCAATTTCCAGGACGCTCAGTCAGCTTCCCCGCCCCTATCCTGGCTGCCGTATTCCGCAGGAGACGCGGGAAGGGAGGAAACCCTGAAACGTTGAGTGTTCACTGCAAGGCAGCTGAGTCAACCCCAGGGAGACCATATTAAAGTGGAGGGGGACAGAGTCACATTTAATTGGAGATGAACTGGCCAGTGAAGAGTCCCTCTCCTCCGCTTGCCCCCTGCCATCAGCGGCTGGGTGTTTGAGGCAAGATGAGATCATTTGTGAGAAGTCTGAGAAAGACTCTCGTGCCTTCCCCTCTGTGCCTCTGAATTACAGTGTGCAGTTTTGAGCTCCGGATACCAAGAGAAGGCCCGTCCATTCTCACATTGGCTCTTCCCTCTCTTCAGTCAGGCTTTGCTTTGCAGGTTGTGCGGATGGGGGCTGGTGGGGGTGGGGTGGGTAGCACCCAGGTGACGTCCGCCTGATCCTTCAGGAAGGCTTGTCCCAAGTGTTGCCTTATTTGATAGTGTGAAGGATGATCACCACTATTTGGGGCAACTGCAGCTCAGAGAGGTTAAGCAATTTGTCCAAGGTCACACAGTAAGTTGGTAGCAGAGCTGGGATTTGAACTTGGATCTTCAGGTTCCTAAAGTCATGTACTTGTCACTTGTGCAGGTGCTGTGCTGAGCATTGCGACCATGCAGTTGATGACTGTGATTATGAGGCCATGATCTACTTGGGGTCCCTCCCAGCATGTGACAAGAGACATTCATGGTGATTAGGCAGGGGTCTGTGGGAGTTGCCTATTGGCTTCCGGGCCTGTCATGGCAGTGGCTTCTGAGCCATCACTCGTCCTACAGTGTGTGGGAAAGCCCTGGTGAAAAGCCTCAAAGATACTGTGCAAGAAAGAATCATGCATCTTGCTCCAATTAAAGTGTTGGAAGAGAAGAGAGTCTAATTGTCCCACAATTACCTTTATTTATCAAACTCAGAATGAAGTGTGATTATGAAGTGTCTCAGGAGAGCTGTGTGACTTAGGGATGGTCCAGGCTCTGACTGGCATCCCAGCCCCGGGGAGAGGAGAGGCCAACAAGTGTGGGGACCTGGGCCTCCCAGGCACCATGGGTGAGCGGGATGAGGTGTGGCTCCCACTCTGCTGCTGGCTTGCCTTGAGCCTGTCACATCCTCCAGCACCTGAGACAGACCTCCAGTAGATTCTCCATAAATATTTGTTGAATCAATGAATGACAGATAAGTAAACTGTGGCTCATGGGGTCCAGTACTTGCCCAAGGACACAGTTAATAATTCTCAGAGCCAGAAATCAATGTGTTTGACTGAGAGCTTCATACTAATGAGAAGAGAAAGTTCAGGGGCTTTGACAAGTATACAGGACCAAGGATAAGCCGAAGGTGTTGGTATTCTCATTGCACAGTCATGGGCCCCCAGTAGAGAGAGGACCACTTGGAGGCATCAGAATAAGCGTTCAGCAAGGTAGGAATGAGTGAGCTGATCACACATCGATGAGCAGGTTTCCAAGAGACACCATCTCTAACTGCAAGGAACACCCAGTCTAACGGTGGAGACATCTGGAAAGACAGTGTGATTTGTGCAGTAAATGCAGAAATTCAGGGTCTCGTGTGTGGTTTGACAGAGGGTTGGGGGTAACATGGAAATGTTTCCTGGAGCATTTGACATTTGGGGTGGGTCTTAAAGGATGAGGGAGAAGGTGGGGAGGGGTAGAAAGCCAGGGAGGATAGCGTAGACAAAGGCACGGCCGTGAGGGAAAGCTTGGCTCTGTTGGGATGACTTGTCCAGGAGGGCACCGGTGCCATAGGATGGGAGGTCGTGACCCCCTGCTGGCTCCACCCCAGCCTGCTGAGCTGCTGTCCACTGTCAGCTCTGAACAGGCAAGCGCCTGCGGCTCCGGGCTGCTCACGCAGCCTGCCAGATCCTGCGGCAGTTCCAAGAAAGGAGGCAGTGGTCTGGGTTTGCTCAGCTTCCTCTGGCCTTTCCCTAATCCCTGTGCTGGCTCCACGGAGCACTGCCTCAAAACAGCTTTGCACAGCAGGATGGATGGAGGGCGCACAGGCTGCCCTTCCAGCCTGGGCTTCTCTGCTGTCTACAGGCCAGCCTCCTAGCCCACCTGAGCATCGGCCTTGTCATCAGCCTTCCTGTTGGCTGCTGTCTGGCCACAGACCATGCATGCCCAGCCACGGCTGAGCTGGCCAGGAGAACCCAGGAGGGCTTAGCGTTTGTTGAGGACTTACTAGGGGCTCTCGTGGCGCTGGGCACCCTCATACATGATCTCCTCTCCCCCATGGCAGCCCTGAGGTGGCACTGTTATGAGAAGGCTGATGCTCAGGTGGGCTAGGAGGCTGGCCTGTAGACATATAGCTCACAAAGGGCAGGGCCAGGATTGTCTGGGTCCACCATGCCAGGATGCCTTCCAAATTCACTTGAGCTGTTTAACAGACCAAAAATGTCTCTGGCAGGGTAGGGCCCTGCATGAAAGGGTCAGGTGTGCACAAGCCCTTCCAGCCAGGTGACAAATAAGAAGGCAAGTTGGCCTGGACGGGTAGGCCCAGGGCACATGAAATAGGGAGCAGGCATGAAGGCCTGGAGGGAAGTGTTGGAAAAGTTCAGTTCTCAGCCAGTTCTGACCTTGAGTGTCTGGGAGTGCTTTTCAGAGGGAGACAGTAATACTGCTTATGATCCTTTATATTTTAATATACCTCTGTCTCCATACATTCACCCATCCTACTATATACTTTCACATCCATCCATCCATCCATCCATCTGCACGCATACCCACACTGGCTAATTCAGAGTTCAGTGAGAAGTTTCAGGCCCCAGGCTGTCTATATTTTTTTCTCTATGGTACTCAGACTTTCAGGTTTTGTCCTCCATGTTATCTCCTCTTGGTTGCAAAATCTCCTCATGGCTGCAGCATCCTAAGCATCTTATTGTGTTCCCTTAATGAGACAAACTTTTCTGGAGGATCCCCAGTGGACATGCCCTCATGTGTCCTGGTCAGAATTGCATCACATGGCTATTCCTAAACTACTCTCACAAGGGAAAATGTATCACCATGGTGGCCTTAAACTAAACAAGATGTGTTGCCTAGGGTCCCCATCTCCTCCTAAGTTGCTAGAGACATGAATAAAACTGGCATTCATTTAGCAAGGAAGGAGAGAGGGGAAGAGGGGGGTGGCTGATGAGTAGGCCGATGTGTTAGCTCTCCATCCATCTTTCCATTCACTCATCATCCACACGGCGATTCATCCATCCATATATCCCTCATTTATCCATCCATGCGTCCATTCATCTGTCAAACATTTATTGATGCCCACTGTGAGCCAGACCCTATGCTCCCCGTCTGGTGGGAACTCACAAGAAAAAGATCTCGTTAGGGAGAAATATGGCGTTTCCCATAATACCTCTGATAACCGCTTTATTTAGTCACAGTAAGAATATCTGAGGATCGTGCTGTGCACTGCAGTTTGCAAAGATCTCTCAGGACCACTCCTTCATTCCACACACGTTTATTAGGCATCTGCCGCATGCCAGGCACAGCTTTTTAGTTTTACAAAGTGCTTTTCCTACGTTTGTCAGAAAGAGCCCTCCAAAGTCAGAGACCAAATGTTTTCTGGAGGCAGGAGTGAAGCATCCCTTGGGTCTTCCTCGCAGCCAAGGGCAGGGAGTCCTCTGGGGTCTGGACTGTGGTGGGGTGGGTATCTTGGGGTTAGGGAGAAAGTGCTTTCCAGAGACAAGGAAGGACCTTTCTAGAACCACAGTCTGAGCATTTTCCAGAGCTGGTGATGGGCATTGTTCAGAGCTAGGGAGGAGTTTCACAGGCCACAGGCAGAGTGTTTTCTGGATCAGGTATGATGGAAGTGGACTTTTCCCAGCCCAAAGTGGGCATCTCCACCAGACCCAAGGACCCAGGGCTTTTTCTCAGTCAAACTGGGCCGTGGCACCAGCCAGCCCTTCAGAGGCTGTGAGGTTGGGAAACATAAATTTGTATTTGACAAAGATGCCTCCATTTCAGTCACTCCTCCCATTCTCCACCCACCAATATACACAGAGCCTATTACTGGTCTGTGCAACATGTCAGGACCTCCAAATTTACCCCAACCACCCCACCAAAGCTCATCACCCCATGTTCCATCTCCTGGGGCCCTCTCTCAGACAGAGTGAGCAGTGTGCCTGTAATCACAACCATTTCCACTCATGTGTCAGCTAGAAAATGGGCCTTATCTCTCAGGTGATCAAATTCTAGGCCTCCCAGACAGGAGGAAAAGCCTTAAATATGTACATATTATGGAGGTCATTAGGGTAATTTCAGGATATGCTACGACATTAGGAATGTGGTTTTTCAGAACAGTCTCGCCTTTTATGTCTCCTTAAATCTTTGAGTTGAAGTTACTGATTTAGGGAGGGACGCCATAAGCCACGTGACAGGGCTTAGCTACCTGCGTGGCTTGGAGTACCCAGGACCTGGGAGCCGTCAGATCCCTGGGCTGTGATTATTCCAGAACCAGAGTCATTTCCACTTAAAAGCTTGGTCTTCCATATCCAGGGACTCAGAGTCCACCACAGTCGGGGTTTATAGTCTTCCACTCTTGGGGCCTTAAATGGTAGGGTGATGCAGACGGCTCACTGGTGATTGTAAAAGGTCATGGCATGCATCTCCTCCCAAACCTGCTTTCAGTGATGTCACAGTGGTACTTGGAATTCAGCCAGGGTGGGAGTAGTCCAGTTGCCATGGAAATCAGTAGACACTACAGGAGCTCCCCTCCCACACCAAGAGCCCATGGTAAAACATTACCAGCACACCACTCTGAGGCCTCAGACTTAGAGGGGAAAGGCTTCCAGATTTAGAATTCACAGCCAAGGGCAGTGGATTGTCCAGATCATGTGATGCAAAGGTTTTCTAGATTTTGGGATACCGTATTTTCTAGAGCCCTGGACAGTGCTTTTCATAGGAAGGCAATGCTGCACACAGCTTAGAATGGAGTGTTTTTCATAGCCAGCAATGGAGTGACTTTTAGGTCAAGACCAATGTTTCCCAGAGCTTGCACTGAGGTGTTTTCCTGTGCTTAAGAGGGAGGGCTTCTTCAGATGCAAGGGTGGAGGGTTTTCCAGAGCCGTGGACAGAACTTTTCTAGGAATAGAATTTTTCAGAGCCGGAAATTGCAAGTTTTCTTGAGCCAGAAACTTTCTCCCTTCCAATTCATAGTCATAGTGTTTTCCAGAAGTAGACAAGGAAAATTTTCAAGGTGAAAGACTCAGTTCAGAGTAGAGAACAGCATCTCCTCCAGAGCCAAAGGCTGTGGGTGCCTGGGGGGGCTCAATATTTCAGGTTCTCCCCATAGGACCCCACGTTTCTTGGTTGCAGCTCCTAGACAGAGGGGGGCAGACATCATACATCAGCTCCAGAATGAGTTGAAAGTTCACTGAGTCACTTCACTCCAGTGGAGGACAAAATCTGAAAGCAGGTTTCCTGAATTAATCCTATAGATGGAAAGGACCTCGAAGCCTCTTTTGTCCAACTGGAGTGTTGACCTCTTCTTTCAACATTTTGTTGGTCACTTCTTGGTGACTTGCCCACATGCCCTGAATAAATAGTAGTGAACAGACCTAGATATTGAGATGAATAAGGGCTTTGGTATCATCAGAACCATGTTAGGATCCCTGGGCAAGTCACTTATCTATTTTGTGCTTCAGTTTTCTCATTTGACAAATGGCAGCAATAAAGCCCACCCTGTGTTTAAAGATCCCCAGCATGGCACCCAGAAGGCAGAGCCTTCTAATAAATGTGAGATACCACGCAGGCAGAGAGGAGACACTAGTACTGATTTGTCCAGGGGCTGACACTCCTTAACGGGGCCCCTGGGACACCTCGCTTCCTCCTCTGACCCTTGAGTTCCCATACCATAAAATTAAGGGTGAAAGGAGATGGTGACAGCTAATATCCACACCTGCTGTGACATGTATTCATTTCCTACCAACTGAACCCTGGCCTTCAGAAAGCTGCCCCAACGTGCGCCCTTTGAACAGGGAGAGCTGAATCATTTCTCAGCATCTGTAATGACATCCATCAACATCTTGTTGGAGGTTTAGGTGATGTTTTCATGGTATAAATCTGGTGACTAGGCCAGGAATGGAGGACACCTCCTGGCTAATCAGTCCTCCTCCTTTGAGTTTTCCTAGGCATCTATACATGCCAAGCTGAAAAGAAAATGGGAAATTATAATGATCCAGTGACAAGAGAGAAGTGAAGGCTGCCCTTTCTCTCCAAGAAGGGCTCTCTGCCCAGAAGGGGACGCCAGCATTTCTCATCACGTGAACTGAATCTGTCCTTGTCGGTATATTGGAAAACAGCACTTGGGAGACTATATGGTTTTCCCAGCCCATCCAAACTCCCAACCAATTAACTCAGCTATCTCAAAAACACCATTAAACATGTATATGGCAAGCTTTCAGGGATTTCTGCCTAAATCAAAGCACTGTAAACTGAAATCAATAAAAAATTATTATTTTTTATTTTTTATTTTTAAATCACCCAATTTCTTAACACCGCATGAATGATGACCAGGGGTTTGTATATATATAGTATATATAGAGTGACTATATATAGTGTAGGATGTGATGGAGATTTTCCTTCTGCACCACAATGTACACCTACTGCACTGCAAATACCAGTAGACAGATAGGTTAAAGATGGTAGAGTCCATCTGAATTGGACCTGGGCTGGGAGTGCCCCCAGGTGTCTGGCAAAAGCAAGGAGAATGTATGGAGAATAATCAAGCCAAAAACCTGATCTCTCTGGGAGAACAGGGGTGATTCATCTGCAGCACCCACTGTGTTCTCTCACTCACTAAGACTTGCATGCAACGTAAATGCTTCCAGCAGTGAAGAACACATATATTAATTACTGTTCAATTTCTATTGTTTAGTATGTTCGGGGCACCGTTTTTTTTTTTTGGTAAGCCATTCAGATGTGAGATTTCAGCTGGTGAGGGATAATTACAATTACTTACATTCCAGTCAATATTTAGTTTATTACAGTTATAGAGATCATAGAACCTAGCTCTTAATTTAGCTTTTACTTCCAATGTATGGATATTGATATTTTATTTATGAACTTGGTAATTTTGATATAAAAGCAAGATTACATTTACTTGTTCATTAATTCATATTCAATTAACTCATAAATGTGATAGATTAAATTCCCATAAAGTCTTAACACCATTCACACATTTAATTAAGCAAATTCCTTTAGATATTTCAAACTACAATTACAGATTCAATTTATCTGATTCAAACACTTCAAACACCTGACAAGGGAGACTTACAAATATGGTGAACAAATTATTCCTAAGTACTTACATAACTGTAAATCTAATCAGACATAAAATTAGTTGCTTGGATTTTGTTTTAGACACTGTAAAAACAAGAACATACTGTACATAAAACAATGATTATAAGATTTCTTACAACTGTAAACACAACTTATACAGCAATATCAATGTTATGATTCATTTCTTTATTGTCTTGTTATGTTAAAAGAAACATCTGTGGGTCAGCCTACAAATTTCTTACCCCAATTAAAATGATCCACATTATTATCTGGCATTATAGCTCAGATATAATTATAGCATTATAGTTACTTGATAGGAGATTGAAGGCTTCTGTGTGGGATGACTTTCTTTGGATGAACCCTGGAGACTGTGCCATGGCACACCGAAGATGCTCACGACTCACAGAGGCTCATCATGCGTGGACTTCCCAGGCACCTGATCAGGGTGGTGGTCATCTGGAGGTAAGATTCTGTTGGCCATGTCACCAGCACTTTTTAAACTCTTGCCTTTTCACTGAAATTTAACCAATAGTTATTTCAATCATCTTAGATCCTTTCTTGGAACTGACCAGTCTCTTAAGTCAATGAGGGGGATTCCATGCCACTGGATTCCTCTTCACTCCCATAAAATGATCCAGTTGTGTAATTTCTACATTAAACCTAGCATGCTCAAGTCGGTTGCCCATTTTTTTCTACAAAGTTGTCTGACTTTTCTCATTCATTTGTAGGAGTTCTTTATATATTCTGGATGTGAGCTCTTTGTCAAATGTGTCTAAGTATCTTCTATTCATTTCAGATCAGTGGTCTGAGTCCTCTGAAATTCTACATTCAGTTGCACACTCAAGATCTCCTCTTGAATGTCCAAAGGATATGTTGAACTCTGTATGGCAAAAATGGATCTCTCATTTCTGGATTCTCTATCTTCTCACTTCACCTTCATTCCTGAAACAAACTCCACTTCAGAAGTTGGTGCCATTATTCAACCAGTTGCCAGCCCCATTCTTTCAAACACTCTTTTATATTGTGAAAGAAAGATTCCATACAGAAAGTACCTAAAAACTAAATGCATAATTAAAAAACTAAACACCCGTGTAACTACCATCCAGGCCAAGAGATAACATTGCCAACACTCCTGAGTTTCTTGTAAATCCCTAATATATATTATATATTTAACATATACAACTATATACATTTAGTTTTGCATATATTTGAACTTTGTATTGACAGGGTCACCCTGAATATATGTTTTTGTGTCTTCATTCTTCCTTTCAACATTACATTTGTAATACCCTGTTGAGTGTAGATGTCCTTCATGCATTTTCATTGTAGAGTATTATTCCACTATAATGTATATGCCACATTCTATTCTGATGGATATTTGGGTTGTTCCCAATTTTTTAGCTGTTATGAACAGTGCTCTGTGCTTCTAAAAATATTCTTACACATTTTTATGATACTCAAATGCATGAATTCTCAAAAGTATATATCTAGCACTGTAATTGCTGTTTACAGGGTATCGCTATTTTCAACTTGCCCAGAAAAAGCCCAATTCTTTGCTAAAGCAGTTGTAACATTTTTTTTTCTTGAGTCAGTATTAGTAAGTTATATTTTTCCTAGGGATTTGTGCATTTCAAACTCATTAAGCATGGAAATTTTCATCACGTTCTCTTCTGTGGCATACTCAGTGATGCCTCCTCCCCACCCCACCCCCACACACACCGCGATTTATTTTTGATATTGTTTGTGTCTGCTCTGTATTATTATCTTGGTCAGTGTCTTTAGGGCAGAAGTGGCTTCCATGATCAGTTTCCTCTCTGGGTTCCTAGATTTCCATCTGACTTGCCCTGGTCATTTCCTATGACCTTGTCAGCATTCCATTGCTTTATAGAAGTTTAAAATTTTTTATCAAGCATCTTTATTTGTTTTTGATGGGAGGGCTTGTCTGGAAAACCAAGCCCTCAGTTTCTGGAAGTTTGTGGTCATTCAAGATTCCTCTTTCCCTCAAGTCCAACATGCAATGCCCCCATCTCTAAGTCTCATCAGCTCTGCTCCTAAAACAGACCCCAGCCCCTCGCTGTCATCCTGTTCTCTAGCTACCATCCTGGAATATAATACTTCTTAAGTGCTGTCTTGACCCAGTTTTGAGATTCTGGCTAAAAATTCTCAATTCCCCTTTGCAGGCACTGTGCTTGGCCTACATCCCAACCTCTTCCCTTATCGGATTCTAACGGATTCTAATGCTCCTGGGTTACAGCACCACATCCAACTACCAGAGACCCTGAACCCAAGCATCTAGGGATGACCCCTTCTTCCCTGGGTCCTCAGAATCATTCAAAATACTCAATCCACAGGAAGAACCAAACCTAGTAACTCCAACATGCTTGCCACCTGCATTCCAGCTTGCTGTCACCTTTTCCCCAGGTGCAACCCCTGTGTGGCCCTGCAGGGCAGCCTTCTCTTATCCACAGCTGTAAGAGAGTTCTGCCTCTCACCTATCTGGGAGTCATTATGTGGTATCCTGCCATCATCAGAACAAATGTTAAAACAATTATTCCGCCCCCTCACTTGCTTTAAGTTTCCATCATCTCTAGCCTGGATCCCTTAAGCAACCCCCGACTCTCTCCCTCCTCTACTTCCAATCCTGCCAGAGTCAGCTGTCAGAACACCTTTTCAAGCCATAAATCTGATCCCTTCCCTCCCCTACATAAGATGTTCCTGTCACTGAAGTCAGAATGAGATCCCTACTCCTTTCTGTGGCTTCAAAAGCCCTGTATGGCTGTGCCCCTGCCAGCCTCTCTGTCCCCCTCCACTGTCCCCACTGTTTACCAGGCTCAGACCACACTGGCCTCCTTCTCTGATTGACTGGGCACATTCCCTCCAGTCTTAGCATCTTTATATTTTTAGAAGTGCTTGGAATACTCTTTCCAGACCTCCACATGGCTTCTTCCTCCTCCTCGTTTTGATCCCTGCTCCAGTGTGCCCTAGGAGGCCTGCCTGACCTTCCTTGCTAGAGCTGTGGGCTCTTGTGCCCACATCCTGCCACTCTCTGCTGCATCATGATATTTGTTATTTTCGAAGCACACGTGCGGTCCTGAAATAATCCTACACAGCGATGCACTTGTTGTCTAGATCCCCTCCACTAGAATCTGTTGGTCTTGTTCATGCTTGTGTTCCCTTCTGAGAATGACATGTACGGTGCACTCAACATCTGTGGCACATAGTAGGCACTCACAAATCTTTGGCAGGTGTGTTCCTCAGTATCCAGTGAGGGAAACAGAACCCACACAAGGTACCCCAAATAGAGAATGACTTAAATGAAGGAACTGGTCACAAATAAATTGGAAGGAGTGAAGAGGCTGTGGTGTCAACTTGGGCCCACGAGCCCGTGCTCACCATCGACGCCGCTGGACTGTGGTCGCTGCCAGTGGTCAGGAGAGACGGCCTTGTGTTCCACAGGTGCTACTTCTACAAGCTTTTGTCTCCTTCTTTGCCACCTGATCTCCCAAAGATACCTCCCACTGGAAGAATTCAACCAGAACCCAACTCTCAGGGTGTCTGGGAAGTGTAACTTTTAAACATCTAGCCCTGGTTATCCCAGGCAAAATACAGAAAGGCAGGGGTGGGTTAAGGGTGTGCAGTGCAGTAAGGAAGGCTGTAAGTGGCGGACTGCAAACTCCATGGGACTCGGTCATGTCCCTCCTCCTCTGCCCTGGTTCCCCTTGCCTGAGCTGTTGTCCACGAGGAGGCTTGGCGAGGGCTCATTTCTCCTTCTGCCAGTCTCAGGAACTCTGGTGTGTTCCCACAGCAGCTGTGTGTGGGTGCTCGCAGGTGTGGCGCCTTCAGATTCCCTGGGCCTTTCTGGGATCGACAGCGTGGGGAGAAGAGCCTCCTTCCCCACTCTGGGCCTCATGTGTTGTCGGCCCCCAAAGCTGTTCTGCACATGCTCTGCACCTGGACCTTACCAAGATGCTCATGAAAATGAAATCTGGACAATTCTGGGCCTCTAAACTTTGGCCATAGGAACTCAAACTAAGCCCAGGTTGCCTTTGAGAACAGACACCACAGCAATCACTCCAGGCCTCCTCTCAGCTTCCCATCCATCTAACCCACCCAAACTCCCTCCTCCTTTTCCAGAGGCAAGGATTGAAGACTATTTCAGTGTTCCAAGTTTAGAGACACAGATACCTCCAGATTTAGAGTTGCTAGGCCCTCTAGCTCCCTGGATTGTCAACTCCATTGGGCCAGGGAAGTTGAGTCCAGATCCTGGATGAAGAGTAGGGGTGGTCAATCTTTTAGGCTGGTCACAATGGTCTCCAGATCCAAGGGGAGTCCTCCAGGGGCGGAAAGTTCTTTGGCTTCACAGCTGGACTCTTCTCCAGAATTGGGATTGGATAATCTGTCGGAGCCAGGAAGGTAGTGTCATGGAAAACCAGGGAGGAATTGTCCTCCAGAAACAGACTGGAGAATTCCAGAACAGGAGCAGAAAGTCTTCTGGAACCGTGGAGTTTTCCCAGAGTCAGCAATACTGTAGGCTATAACTATCCCTGGAATATTTCCCAGGGTCAGGGACAGGGCTATTTCCAGAGGTAGATAGATATAGCACCCACTGACCCACAGTCAAGGTGTCTTCTAGAGCTAGTAACAGAACCTCTTGAATATGGAGAACCATCTGCTGGTGAGTAAAGAATGGCATCTCTCGCAGACTGAGAGACACTGCCCTTCCTCTGCCACCACGGCCGAGGCGTAGGGTACTGTGCTCCGGGAGCCCCCAAGACATAGGTGACACAGTCAAAGCTGTCCCTGGGACTGTTTGTAGTTCTTACCCTCCTGGCCCTTCCCCCAAGATTCCCTGAACCTATTACCACTTCAACTACCACAAACTCATGCAGAGTCATCATTAAAACTCACCCTTCTGTGTTTTGCTCTGAGAGCCCTCCACTTGGAGACTGTGTGAGGGGTGGTGCCTTAGAAAATGTGCACGAGTCTCTCAACCAGCATCCCAGGTGGTTCCCTTCTAGGCAGCCAGGCTGGTGTGTGGTTCCCTTCTAGACCCCCAGGCTGGTGTCACTCCCTGAGTCATACTGCTGCTTTAAGACGCACTTCCACATAGCAGGGTAGGCGTGTAAAACACACACGTGCAAGAGCTGTGCCATATTAGATTAGGGATTAGATTCTAAGACCTCTTTTGCTTTTGTGCGGTGGCATGGAGGCGGTTCACCTCTTCTCCTTTCAGTGTTATGCTGACGGCTCTCTCTGATGCCCACAAGCCCCAAACAAACCATACCTAGTGGTCCTAGAGGCAACCTACTGTCATGCCAAGAATGTGGGTTTAGGAATCTGACAGACCTGGGTTAGAGCCAGTAATGCTGTGTAGTCTTAGGTGAGTCCTTTTATCTCTCTGAACCTTTCAAGTTGGAATAATAATATCCACCTTGTAGGGTTTTCATGGATGTCTAAAGCAGTAATGTATGCGAAGGTCCCAGGTATGCCCTGTGCCAGAGGGAGTTCTAGCCACTGTTCCACTGCAAGGCAACCAGAGTTGGAAAAATGTGGTGAATTGGAAGTTGGGATACCTAAGAAATCTCCTGATTCTGATATGCAGTTCAGCTGTGTGACTCTGGACACCCACTTCCCTCCTCTGGCCCTCAATTTCCTTACCTGTAAAACCAGAGGTTGGACGAGAGGATGCTAAGGGCCCTCACTACCGGCTCTGACCCCCTGAAGATTCCCTTGATCGTAAGTTCTGGACTGATTCTCTTGACATTTAAGAAGCGGCCAGGTTTTCTTACCTTTGTTCCTTGGGAGAGGACATCTGTGACCAACATAGGAGGGATTTAGGTGAGGTTTTGATGGTATTAAAATGGCATTATGACAAAATCCAGGATTCTTGACTCACCGTCTTACCTTGTCTTGTGTTTCCCCAGGAATGTGCATAACGAGTACGTGTAATGAATGAGAAGCCAAAACACCACTTTGTGATGAGCTAAGCAAACACTCATATCTTGGTGCTGAGCTGAGCTATGTTAGAGTCCTAGCTGGGCCTTTGCATCGTCCTGTGACTCCCAGTAATAATAATGTCATCACTATAGCTGATTGATTGGATAGTTACCATGTGCTGGGCAACAAACCTTATTTAATTCTCAGTAACAACACTATGATTGTACTGAAATGACCCTGCTAGTCAGAAAACATGCCCCATCAGTCTTCAGAAATCTGACCTAACAGATAGGCAACTTTTCCTCCCTGCTAGCAGGTGAGAGGAGAGAAAGACATTGTGGGTATGGGGGGTGTGGGGGGGAAGTGGCTACAATCTGACTGTAGGAAAAGGGAGAGTGATGCATGGAGGGTGGGAAGGTTGGATGGGGCTGGGGCCAGGGGCAGGTCATGGCATGGGGCATGATGGGGGTTCAGACTGGCTTTCTGGACTTGTAATTGTGAGAGGCTCTGTGCCCAGTGCTGGGAATGTAGAGATGAGTCTGGGTGTGTATGGGTGGTGGGGCAGACATGGGAACAGGTGGACATCTTTTTGATGCAGCAGGACTCTCTCAAAACAAAAATTGCATACACAGACATCAATGTTTTATGGACTGAGGAGTGATGTCTGGATGCCAGGAAAGCCCTCACAGCTTCCCAGGTGAGGAAATGACATTCACTCAGTCCCCAGACCTGTGGCTCTACCTCCTGAATTTGGTTCTCCCCATCTCCACTCAGTCGTCTCCCACCCCGGTCTCTCACCAGGCCCTGCAATCACTGGTTTCCTGGCCTCCTCCATCCCATCCTCTACACAGCAGCAAGATGGTGACCTTCCTAAAATGCAAACCTAATCTCAGCCCTCCCCTCAAATCCCTCCACCTGCCTGGGAATATGGTCCAAGAACCCTTGGCATGACTGTCAAGTCCTTTGGCCCCTTGTTCTCGCTTCCCCCTTGGGCTGTACACCCCCTCTCCACATCTACTTTCCTGCCACAGTGCCAGGAGTACTCCTTGCTTTCTCTTGCCTCCCCTTCTTTGCACAGGCTGTTCCCTCTGCCTGGAATTCCCTTCCCCACCCTTCCATCTGGCTCACTCTTTCAGACACCTCCTCTCCAGGTGAAGCCTTCCTGACCTGCAGGCTGAGTAGGGACCCCTCCTGCGTTCCTGGAGGCCCTGTGCTTGCCTCTTTCAGTCCTTCACACATTGCCTTGTGATTTTGGGGGGACTGTTTCCTTGCGCAGACTGGGGACTCCGTGAGGGAAGGATGGAGGTGTACCGGTCTCTGTGTCTGCACCTGGACGATGGATGGTGCTCACTGCTGTTTACAGGATGAATGGATAGGTGTTTGGTGCTGGGGGTGCGGGGCCGGGTGGGGTTGGCACCGGTCTGGGGACCAGGCTGTGGCGGGGGTTCGGGGTGACTGTGAATTGGAGCCTTTGGAGGAGTTGGGTCCCTGGGTTCCTCCATAGGCTGGAAAGAGGTGAAGACCCGGCTCTCCCACGCGGAGCCTCCTCTCGTTCCTGCCCAGCACCAGCTTGCGCTGTCATAGCAACAGCCCGCCCCGGCGACTGGGCCAACCAATGGCGGCCGTTTCTGGTGAGGTAATGTCCAGGCCTGGGAGCTCATTGGCTCCGCTTTGTCCTCGGCGGGCGGTGCTGCGGATGGGAGGTGCTCTGCGGAGGAGCGCGCCGGGAGCTTTGGGACCAGCCCTGCGGCGGTGGTTGGATTGGGCTTCCGCTCGGTGCGCCTCACGCTGCCGGCGCTTCTTCTGCCCTGCACTGCCGCTGCCTTTCCCATTTCTCTTTCTCCGTGAGCCTTTCCTGCCTCCGGTTATCTTGGTCCTTCTGTCTGTCTTGGGGTCTTGGTGACTCCTTCTCCGCGCCGCTTCTGCGCCGGGGTCTCTGTCTCTGAGTGCGGCTGTCTCCTGCGGCTCTGCTTCCTGGCCGTCTCCC